>CAUYSK010121794.1:0-17108 GCA_963575035.1 Avahi laniger | reverse complement strand
GATGTGCTGCTGAATTCAGTTTGCTAGAATTTTATTGAAAATTTTTGTAGCTATTTTCATAAGGGATATTGATCTGTAGTTTTCTTTTTTTGTTGTTGTTATGTCCTTTCCTGGCTTTGGTATCAAGGTGATACTGGCTTCATAGAATGAGTTGGGGAGGATTCCTTCCTTCTCAATGTTATGAAATAATTTCTGCAGTATGAATACCAATTCTTCTTTGTAGGTCTGATAAAATTCAGCTGTGAAACCATCTGGTCCGGGACTTCTTTTTTTGTTGGAAGATTTTTTATTGCTGCTTCAATTTTGTTGCTCTCTATTGATCTGTTCAGGAGTTCTGTTTCTTCCTGATTGAGCCTTGGGAATTTGTTTCCAGGAATTTGTCCATTTCCTCAACGTTTTTGAGTTTATGTGCGTAGAGATTTTTACAGTATTCACAGATGATATTTTGTATTAAATACTTCTGTGGTATTAGTTGTAATATTTCCTTTTTAGTTTCTGATCGAGCTTATTTTGGTCCTTTTCTGTTTCTGATTAATCTAGTAAGAGGTCTGTCAATTTTGTTTATCTTTTCAAAGAACCAACTTTTTATTTCATTAATCTTCTGCATTATTTTTTTTGTTTTCAATTTCATTTAATTCTGCTCTGACCTTAGTTATTTATTTTCTTCTGCTGGGTTTGGGTTTGATTTGCTCTTCCTTTTCTAATTCCTTGAGACAATTCATTAGATTGTTGATTTGTGATCTTTCTGTCTTTTTGATGTGGGCATTTAAGGCTATAAATTTTCCCCTTAGGACTGCTTTTGCTGAATCCCATAGATTTTGATAACTTGTGTCCGCTTTGTCATTTAGTTTGAGGAATCTTTTGATTTCCATCTTTATTTCCTCCTTGACCCAATAATTGTTCAGCAGTAGGTTGTTTAATTTCCATGACTTGTGTAGAAGTGAGTGTTTCTGTTGGAGTTGATTTCTAATTTTTTCTACTATGGTCTGAGAAGATACATGGTATAATTTCTATTTTTTTGAATTTGTTGAGACATATTTTGTGGCCTACGATGTGATCAATCTTAGAGAATGTTCCATGTGCTGATGAGAAGAAAGTATATTCAGTAGTTTTTGGGTAGAATGTTCTGTAAATGTCTGTTAGGCCCATTTGCTCTAGGGTCCCATTTAAGTCTGGCGTTTCTTTGTTTATTTTCTGCTCGGAGGATCTGTCCAGTTCTGTCAGTGGGGTGTTAAAGTCCCCCGCTGTTATGATGCTGTTGTTTATCACTTTGTTTAGATCTAGTAGGGTTTGCTTTAGAAATCTGAGTGCACCTGTGTTAGGTGCATAAATATTTAGGGCTATTACGTCTTCTTGTTGCATTGTTCTCTTTGCCATTACATGATGACCCTCTTTGTCCTTCTTTACTATAGTTGGTTTGAAGTCTACATTATCTGATATGAGAATGGCTACCCCGGCTTTCTTTTGATTTCCATTTGCATGGAATATTTTTTTGAATCCCTTCACCTTGAGTCTGAGCGAGTTCTTGTGGGTTAGATGTGTTTCCTGGAGACAGCAGATACTTGGCTTATATTTTTTTATCCATTCAGCCAACCTGTGCCTCTTGAGTGGGGAATTCAGAAAAGAGCATGAATAGCCAAAGCAACCTTAAACAAAAGGAACAAATCTGGAGGCATCACTTTATCATACTTTAAGCTATACAAGGCTATAATAACCAAAACAGCATGGTACTGGCACAAAATTAGAGATATAGACCAATGGAACAGAACAGAGATCACAGATATAAAACAATCCACATATTGCCATCTGATATTTGACAAAGCAGACAACAGTATACATTGGGGAAAAGAAGCTCTCTTCAATAAATGGTGCTGGGAAAATTGGATAGCCACATGTAGAAGATTGAAACAGGATCCATATCTCTCACTACTCACTAAAATTAATTCAAGATGGGTAATAGACTTAAACCTAAGACATGAAACCATAAGAATTCTAGAAGAAAATGTTGGAAAAACTTTTCTAGATATTGGCCTAGGCAAAGAATTTATGAAGAAGACTCCAGTGGAAATCATAGCAACAACAAAAATAAATAAATGAGACTTGATTAAATTAAAAAGTTTCTGCACAGCCAAGGAAACAATCATCAGAACAAATAGATAACCTACAAAATTGGAGAAAATATTTGCATGCTATACATCTGATAAAGGGCTAATAACCACAATCTATAAAGAACTCAAGCAAATCAGCAAGAAAAAAAATCAAACAACCCTATTAAAAAGTGGGCAAAAAACATGAACAGAAGCTTTTCAAAAGAAGATAAATAACCAATAAACATACGGAAAAAATGCTCAACGACACTAATCATCAGAGAAATGCAAATCAAAACTACAATGAGATATCACCTAACTCCAGTGAGAATGACTTTTATCAAAAAGTCCCAAAACAATAGATGCTGACATGGATGTGGAGAGAAAGAACACTTAAACACTGTTGGTGGGACTGCAAACTAGTACAACCTCTATGGAAAATAGTATGGAGATTCCTCAAAGAACTAAAAGTAGACCTGCCGTTTGATCCAGCAATTCTGCTAGTTAGTATTTACCCAAAGGAAAAAAGTCTTTTTATCAAAAAGACACTTGCCACCCGAAGGATGGACATATTTGAAACTCGGACTTAGGGGGGAAGAGGGGGGCAAGGGCAACATATGTAATCTAAACATCTGTACCCCCATAATATGCTGAAAAAAAAAGTTAAAAAATCTCAAAAAAAGACACTTGCACTCGAATGTTTATTACAGCACAATTCATAATCGCAAAGATGTGGAATCAACACAAGTGCCCATCAATTCATGAGTGGATTAATAAAGCATGGTATATGTATGCCATGGAGTACTACTGAGCCATAAAAAATGAATTAATACCTTTTGTAGCAAACTGGTTGGAACTGGAGACCATTCTCCTAAGTGAAGTATTACAAGAATAGAAAAACCAACACCACATGTACTCACTATTAAATTGGAACTAACTGAACAGCACACGTGCACAATAGGATGTAAAACTCAGTGGAAATCAAACAGGTGCAGGGGAAGTGGATGGGTGAATTCATACCTAATGGGTACAGTGTACACTACCTGGCTGTTGATCACACTTACAACTTTATCTCAAGCAGTACAGAAGCAATCCATGTAACTAAAACATTTGTACCCCCATAATATTCTGAAATAAAATATAAAAACTTACTCAAGCTTAGGAAAAAAACACTGCCAATCCACTTTTCACATTTGATTCAAAATTGTTTTTAAAAACATTGCCTTAAAATTTGATTTCCTAATTAGCTTGTCTTGACAAATTTTATTTGTAGCTTCTGCTTATTATCTATTCTAATCTGCTTTTCCTCTTCAGAATATTGACAAATTTTCTAGCTGTTGAGATATTTCTTTCCTAATTACTTTGTGACAAAGTAGTGAAGCAGAATCTGCTTCTAAGACCTTGCCTGGGTGTTAAGTAATTAGCTTACCAAGTAGCATGATTTTCCTCATGCTAATTAGCTCAGCTCCTGTCATTTGTTGTATATTGGAAGAAACCCATAACATGATTTGTATTTCTTTGTTATAAATCAAGAAGAGTTTGTGCTCTTATTTTTGTCATTCTTGCTAACCAAAGAGATAAGTATTTTGTGAAATTATCTTGGGCACACATCAGTACAAGATGTTGCCTATTTCGTTCCAACAATAGCTGAAATGACGCATTTCTCTAGTTAATATTTATAGTATTCAAACTATCACCATAGTTACTACATTTAAAAATCACATTAGTAGCATAGTTAAAACTTACATATTGGCGATAGTCATGGTTAATGTGGAAGAGGACTGCTGTGCTATATAATACAAAGTGCTAAGAGCACAGACCCTTGAACAGCAGGGAGTTCAAGTCCCTGCTCTTCCGTTTGCCAGCTGTATGACCTGGAGTACGTTGCTTTACTTCCCCATTCCTCAGTTTCATCGCATGTCAAGTGGGGATAGTAGAAGTATGGGATTGTGCATGTAAAGAACTTAAAATGCTACCTGAACATTAGTGCCATATGTGGACTGTGGGAGCCAGCTGATTTTGTTGTTTATTTAACAAGCACAGAAAAGCTGATGGGAAACACTGGCTACTGTGGCTGTAGTAAATATTCTTATGTATTCTTTTTGTTTCTTCTTAGCTTTTCCTAAGCCCAAGCGGGAGTCTGCATTGTTTGATTCTTATTCAGAGTCACTGCCAGCGAACCAACAACCCCGTGACTTGAATCGGATGGAGGTAAAAGATCTTCGTATGTTCATAAATAAGGATATGTATAGAATTAAATCCATTAGCCTGTGTTCTTTACAAACTCTGGAAAATGAACTTCCATAACATTTTCTCTTCATATTTGGTAATTTCTTTGGGGCTCAGCTTTTCAAATCTAGACATATAATGTATCTATAATTATTTTTTTCTTTTCTTCCTGAAATTAGATTTGGTGAAGTAAGTAATATAGTCTCTAGAACTTCTAGAGGTGAAATTTTTAGGTATAGCCATAGTGAGCCAGAAAATGCTAGCCAAGTTATTTGCTTCAACTAAGCTTTAATTCCCTAGCAAACAATTTATTATATTGTATTTTTATTAGCTGGGCATTAACAAAGTATAATGAACCAGAACAGTTTGGAGAAGAGGTTTTTTTTTTTTTTTTTTGAGACAGAGTCTCACTCTGTTGCCTGGGTTAGAGTGCCGTGGCATCAACCTAGCTCACAGCTGGAGAAGAGGTTTGAGAACTTTATATGAGGGTCCCAAATCACATTCAGAGGTCCGTCAGGGTTTTTAGCTTTTGGAGCAAATGAGGACTGATTTGGATGATCCCGAAAAGAAATTTGGAGAATTCCCTCAATGTTGAGCCATTGAGGGAAGGGCTTAGCCAAGTGCTTTGTGATCCTTAGCTGTGGATCAGTAGGTAGGAGTCATTATGATTAATGCTATCGTCACCTCTATCATTATCATCATCATCATCACCATTATGATTACTATGATAACAACTTAGGATACCTGCTGTCCCTTTCCTTAAAAAAAAAAACAGAAATGTTTAATAAATGGAGGTTTATTTACAGCCTCCTATTAGAGTCCTCTGACCCTAGTTGAAACTGTTACAAGGTGATAGAAGTCAAAAGCAGGATACAGGGACATTTCTTTAATTTCTTGTGACTGTGCGTGATTATCTGTTCTCTTCCATGGGGCTCTCATGCCTCTAGTGTGTGTTACCGATGACGTCCCTGTTCTCCCGTGAGCCAGTCCGGACTGCGTCTCCAGTACCCCTATGAGTGGCATCTCTCTTTGCTGCTCTTCTAGTCTTTCTTTGAGTTGTAGCCTTCATGGTACATTCCTCAGCTGATTTCCGCTTATGGGAAAAAGTTATAAAGAAAAGTGATTTCAGGAGGAGCGGTGGATATGCATTTGAAGAATTTTGGTTTTTAACATTTGTTTTTCTACAGAATGCATATGATGAAGAAGCAGATATAATAGTTTGCCACTTTGGATGGCGCTCAGTTTACTTTGGGGCTTCTGGCAGTGTCTAGAAAGGTTCGCTTATTAAGCTAGGATGAATGCCCCTATTCCTCTCTGACACAGTTGCCCTGTTTTTTTTTTTTTTTGTGATGGCTCCCCTGCTTGTATAAAATTATGAGGTTGTTAGGTGATTTTCTTAAAAATGTCATAAGCTCTTCTTTCTATATAAATATATTGTTCCATCTTACCGTGGTATTAGATGATCTCCACCCTTATAAAAGAGACAAATAATACTTGTTTTTTGTAGAAATTATGTTGCTGACTCATGTTGCTTTTTCCATGTAGTCATTTATCATCTGCCTAAAAGGAAAGAAGAGGAAATATACAGGTGGCCATAAAGTCTGTTTTACACACTCACACACACACACACACACATACACACAGAGATACGTGCGTGCACGCCCTGGGCAGATGTCCTTAATGAGATTATATATATTCACTTTTATGGACATTATGGGCAGCTAGTTTTATATACTTCTGTATCACTTTATCTGGACCCCTTGGGGAGGGGAGGTTGAAAACTACCTAGTCTTCTGTTTTTTTGTGCAAGAAAGCAAAACAACAACTAAAAAACCCCTTTTTTCCAACCAAACTGTTATTTTTGAAGGTGGGGTATTTTTAGATAGTGAATATAGTAAACAGAATTCAAAGGCAAAGTAATAGAGTTAATTGGTAGTTTGACCATTCAAGAAGTATATGTCAGATTTTAGGAGTTAATGATTAAATATTTCATGTTCTAAACTGTTACTCGTTCTTTCTGCTAGTCTTCTATGCTATCACGAATGCATGGAGTTTTGTAGATTTTGGTACCAGCCCCGTGAGTGATGATGCTAGCATAGGTGTTGGCGTTGTGAACAAAGCTGTGGCTGATTTAGGTCTCAAGGAATGAGAAATTTGCTTAGCAGTGCCTCTTTTTCTAAAGACAGCAGAGTTGTAACTGTGTACTTATTTCTGTCAACAATTACGGATTATATAATACGATGGGCACAGAGAGATGTAAAGGTCATTGGAAATCAAGAAACAGGGAGAGGGGTAGGAGGGGAGGTGTAAAACCTACCCGTCAGGTACAGTAGACATATTCAGGTGATGGACATAAGCATTATAAAAGGTATCCGTATGACGAAAACATTTGTACCCCCTTAATATTTAAAAATAAAAATTAAAGGCATGCAACCTACAAAAAAAAATTACAGTTTATAATTTCAGGTCTATTCTTCCTTAGCAGTGTTCCTTATATTACTAGATTTCTTTCTTTTTTAAAACAGCTTTATTGAGATATATTTCACATACCATATTCATTGCAAGTATATAATTCATATTTTTTTAGTATATTAACAGAGTTGCTGAACCAAAATTAGACCTACAGTCTAATTTTAGAACATTTTCTTCACCCCAGAGAGAAACCCTACACTATTCCCTGCTCTCTGCCAGCCTCTGGTAATCACTGGTCTATTTTCTGTCTCTGGATTTGCCTAACATGGACATTTCACATAAATGGAATCATATAGTATGTGATGTTTAGTGACTGACTTCTTTTACTTAGTGTAACCTTTTCAAGGTTCACTCATGTGATAGCATGTATCAGTGCTTCATTCCTTTTCATGGCTGAATAATATTCCATTTATGTATATAACACATTTTGTTTATCCATTCCTCAGTTGACAGACATTTGGGTTATTTTCACTTTTGGCATTATAAATAATGCTACTATGAACATACATATACAAATTTTTGTGTGGACATAGGTTTTCAGTTCTCTTGGATATATATTGTACCTAGGAGAAGAATTGTTAGATTTTATCATAACTTTGTGTTTAACTTTTTGAAGACTGACCAAGCTGCTTTCCAAAGCAGCTGCACTATTTTACATTTCCCCACCAGCAGTGTATGAGGGTTCCAATTTCCCCACATCCTTGCTAACACTTGTTATTATCTGTCTTTTTGATTTTAGCCATCCTGGTGGAATGAAGTATCTCATTGTGGTTTTGATTTGAATTTCTTAATGAATAATGACATTGAGCATCTTTTCATATACTTGTTAATCATTTGTATATCTTCTTTGCTGAAGTGTCTGTTCAAGCCCTTTGTCCATCTTTAAATTGGATTATTTGTCTGTTACTGAGTTGTAAATGTTCGTGTGCTTTGGTGTCAAAGCTAAGAAACCATTGCCTAATAAAAAATCACAAAGAATTACTCCCAGGTTTTCTTCTAAGAGTTTTATAATTTTATGCTTTACATTTAGGTCTGTGATCCATTTTGAGTTAATTTTTGTGTTAATTTTTGTGCTCTTAGGAAGTGATCCAACTTATTAATAATTTTTTTGTATGTGGATTTCTGATTGTCCCAGTGCCATTTGTTGAAAAGTTAATTGTTTTCACATTGAATTGTCTTGCACCCTTGTTGAAAATCAATTGACTGTAAATCTAAGGGTTTATTTCTATATTCTCGATTCTATTCCATTGATCTCTATGTTTATGATTATGCCAGTACAACACTATCTTGATTACTGTAACTTTGTGGTAAGTTTTGAAACTGGAAGTGTGAGTACTTTAACTTCATTCTTCTTTTTAAATAATATTTTGGCTATTCTAGCTCCCTTGCATTTCCATATGAAATTTAGGACAAGCTTGTCAGATTCTGCCAAAAAGAAAAAAAGGATTGCATTGAACCTGTAGATCCATTTGGGGAGTATGGCCACCTTAATAATATAAACTCTTCTAATGCATGAGCATGGGATATCTTCCCATTTATTTAGATATTTAATTTCTTTCAGCAGTTTTTAAAAATTTCTCTTTATCTACATTGTCTACTCCTAATTTTCTTCTTTAAAGCGGTCTGGTTTATAATCCAGATGGGAAAAGGCAGTAAAAGAAATACACTGTTCAAATATTATACCTTGTTTGTTTTATTGGAGATAGTAGACTTTGGGAAATTGTATCTGGAGGCTTTGTTATAATGCCAAGAATTACCTGACTGAGAATTGTTAAATCCTACTCAGATTCCTCCAAAGTAGTACCTTAACCTCATTCCTTGTAACAGTTTAAAAACAAAAGTACTGCTTATCTCTCTGGGATTGTTTGGGTTCTAAGAGGTAAACCAATTAACCTTTTGGAGCATGGGACAGCGCCAGGAATTTACTCTCTTTCCTTTAAGTTTTAAAATTTATCTTTATTTGATTTTTGAATATGTTAAAACATAAAGAATATCAAAAGGCATATAGTGAAAAGTCCTCTTCCTCAAACCTTTCTTCCATCTACCGAGTCACCCTTCAATATGTATATCTTTCCAGCGTTTGCATATATAAAGTAAATATGAACATATATTATTCTTTAAGTTAATCTTATCACAGACCTTAGAGTGCATGTTCTTTTCCAGCTTTATTGAAGTATAATTGACAAATAAAACTTATATGTATTTATGACGTTTGATATATGTATACATTGTGAAATGATTACCACAATCAAGCTAATTAATGTATCTGTCACCTCACGTACTTATCTTTTTTTGTAGTAAGAACATTTAAGATCAACTCTGTTAGCAATTTTCAAGTATGCCATACATTATTATTAACTGTGGTTAGAATGCATATTAATTGAGAGTTTATAGGATATAAATTTATAGTAAGATTTTAAACAATTTAAAACTAATTCATACTTGATCAATTTGAGTATTCATCTTATTAGTATTATATAAGTGAGGACTTCCCCCATATGTAAGTTAGGAGAAAATTTTGATCGGCTCATCAATAAAATTCTCTTATTCTATAGCAAGAAGATTATTTTTTAATCAGGGTTGGATACCCTCTTCATGACAGATCCTGGCAAATAACCCATATTATGGGACCACTTGTCAGAACTTCTCTCTGTTTGTGACAAGATACATAAAGGACGGGTTTGTTCTTGGCTGAACGGACAAACGCTGTGCAATTCTCTGGCTGAATCCCAGTCCAGATTCAGATTTAACACACATGTCTTGATCTGAATCATTATTTTTTCTTCTGTGTATGTAAAAATGTCGATACAAATTAACTTATACCTCGCTAGGAGGCTAAAAACATAAGATACTGTTAAATGTCATGGTTTACCGAGGACAGAAATGTTGGCAAGAAGTATAGCTTTTAAAACATTTTCATCACATGTGCACGTCATTTAATTTCCATTCCTACCTGTATGATTCATTTACTTTTCTTTTCAAAGATGGCATCTGTTAAAGACATGGCAGACTTTCCTGTCCCTACCCAAGATGCGACTGGTGATGACAAGCAAGGTACGAAAAGAATGAGTTTTCTTCCTTTCCGGACATTCTACTTCTGTTTCCTTTTCCACTTTCTTGGAATGCCTGGCTTCTAGAGCATGTGAGGACAGCTCTCAGTATGTAAACACATTGAGTAGATTAAGTAGTTCAAATTATCACAAAGCAGTAGTTCATAAAGTGGTAGCAATAGCTTGAGTATCCAAAGCCCAAAACTCATTGGCCCGCTAGTCACTGCTGACCCTCAGGCTACTCTGACACTTTACATTGTAATCTGGTCTCCTAGGAGTTAAGAAATGACTGGAAGCTGAAAGAATTGAGAGCTTAACATCTCATGCTGGCAGATGTGATCCCAGGACATCAATGTCAATGCATATTTGCACACAAGTCTAATCCGTGAGAAAGTTCTCTTCTAGGCAGAGCTTTTGGCTCTGGGCTTTATCTGTTTCTTGCTGGCTTTGTGGGCGTAGGGGTGTGCTGTGGAGCCAGCTACAATTTGCATATCGTACTGGGTGGCTGAGAAGCAGTGCAGCACTGTATTCAATGTTAATGCTACCATCAAGCACAGGGATGAGTTGGCCTGAGAATAGCTAGAAGTGTGGAAGGGACCCTCTCCCTCACCCCCTATACATTGTATAATGCTTTATAATCTACTAGGTCCTTTGGCATACACTGTCTTTTTCAGTCCTCAGAAAACTGAATGGAGGCTGGTATGTTTTATCACCTAAAATTTAGAGATGAGTAAACTGAAATTCAAGCAGTATGAATCATTTGCTTAGTTATTAAGAGAAAGAGCTTGGGCAAGAACCAAAATTTTCTAAGTCTCAAGCCAGTATTCTGTTATCTGATGTTGATTCGCTACCCATGAATGAGCAACTTATTTTAAGGGACTAAAAATCAGTGAAGCTATTTCAGGTTTTATTGTTGAGATCTGCCATTGATTCAGCATTGTACAGGAGCTGAATGTGAAAAACAAGTTTTCCAAGGAACAGTAATTGTGTGATGTCTATTTAAGTACTTGCTCAGCAGAAGCAGACAGAACTGGACATTGCAGTAGTATGTACTCTAATCACTCTCTTAACCGGTGGATCTTAGCCATGATTTCACAGTGGAATAACCGGGCAAGCTCTAAAAATATTGAAGCCCTGGGTTTCACACCCAGGGATTCTCATGTCATTGGTCTGGATGTCAGGAATGAGAGGGGGAAATTCCTGATACTTCTTGGTAATATTCCTCCTAACCACTAGAGGTGCTCTCTGGAAAGTTGAAAATTTATCTTTGCTCTCTGGAGAAGGTACACCTGTTTCCATACTCCAGGAGGTCTTTATTGTTTTAGCAAATGCTATAGCAACTTCTAGAGGTTTGTAAGACCTGCTTTTTGGAAGTGATGGCTAGGGATTCTTTGTTTTGATGTAATATGCCTCAAATAAAAATTTTATAGATTTTTCTTCTTTTCTTCTCCCTTGTCTTTCTTGTTCCTTAAAAACAAAACAAAACACCACTAGCTTTGAAAAGTACTACCAACGAAGCCTTACCAAAGGACGTGTCCGAGGATCCAGGTAGGAGAAAACCATATTCATACACTTTTCATGTAATTATTTGTAATTAAGAAAGCTAAATTTCAGTGAGTAGAAGATTGCTACCTCTGTGATAGTGTGTTTCTCTCTAAATACTTGTCTTGTGTTTTATTATAAGGAAAACTTTTGGCTTTTTATCCTTTTTTTCTTTTCAGGTATGAGAAGAAGGTAATTTATTTTTAAGTTCTGAATTTAGGTTTCGCTGAAAGGATCACTCAGTGTGAATTTAGGGTCTTGTTAGTAAGTGTAAAATTGAGAAGGCTTGGTGATAAAATGATTTCAACAAGCCATTATGGTTTCTGTGTAGGGCAAGGAAGTGAGGGGATAGATCAACTAGAAGCCCAGAGTTGGTTATTTTCCATTTCCAAAGCAAAAATCCCAAATAGTTTCATTATGCTTCACCACCGGGAAAGCAAGTATATGTGCTTATACATGGAGTAGATACCAAGGAGAAACATAAGTTATGTTTGTCCAGTTTCTTGCAGAGTCAGAACTGTGTTTGTGGAGCCATGGAGAATAGCGGGCCGTCATTGAACCAAAATAAACCTAGTTAATGTTTTTAAGTGACTATGGAAGGTATTACTGTTTGGAGCTCTGCTTATGAGGACGTGAACGAAGTTGCTGCTTTACCTCTTGCTGTTATCTCTCTTGCATATTTAATAAGTAGATCATGTTTGTTGTGATTAGCTAGCTATCATCCCAGGCTTATTTGTTTAAAGTTGGAACAGAGGAATCAATATAATGTTGAACCTTATCCTGTGATACAATATTTTTCAAATGCCAAGCTCATTCAAGGGTTAAAACAGAGGGTGGAGGAAGAGGAAGGAGTTGGGGGAGGGAGGGAGAAAGGGGCAGGGAAAGAGAGAGAGAATATATGCATGAGAATCATATGATTGGTATCAGTGATGGAGGCCTGAGAATCTGTATTTTCAGGTAGCTCCCCAGGTGATTCTGGTGCTTAGCTTATTTTGGGAACCACTACGTCTAGAAGGTGATGCTACAAAATAGAAAATTAAGATTGTAGATCAATCGCACTTCCAAAAGTAGTGGGAATTCACAAGCTTAATTTTGATTTTTGAAACTGATTGGGTCCATTCATCATAGGGTGAAATGCTCTATTAATGTAGGCCAAATGCCTGAAGTCAGTTTTTCCAGCTCTAATTTCTGGAGCTAAAGTGGATGCATTCCAGTTTTGGTAAATTTCATGTTATGGCATTAGCAAAAGCTATTTAAATTTGGAGTGTTAAATTGATGCTTCTCCAACAGTCTTTAAGGATCATAACTCTTCCTAGTTTTTTTAGGGTTCTTAGCATGAGATTAAGTGTTCTCTGGGGCGTGAGCTTTAGATCTCATTTTTAACATTCTTTCACTGACTAGGATATGGCATCACCAAACAAAACCTAACAGGTATGCCACAGTACGTGAAGTATATCTGGATTTGTGTCACGCTGTGCCTGGAAACATGCTGTATGTTTTCTGATTTGTTCTTCCCACTGCCGCCCCTTTCTGAATATGAGGGACTCCCTCATGTCGAACATAGTTAATATCCTCTTTCCTGGGAAATGTTTGGATTCCCAGTGGGAGACACAAGAGTTGCAAGGTGGTGATTTAGAATTCCGGGTGGCTGTCCATACCATGTGGACAGTTCACCTCAGTTCAGTTGCTGCCTGTTCGGAGGGTTAACTTTAGGCTTGCTCTCTCTTCCTGTTCCCATTTCCTGGAAAGATGACATGCCTGGAATGTTCCAGGAAGTTGTCATTCTTCTTCTCCTGTCCAGCTAAATGAGAAGCTATGTGTGATACATTCATTGGCATCTGCTTGAATTCACTGCACAGCATGCCCTTGCCATTTTTGCAGATATTCACATGCACCAAAGACCAAGTCTGACTTTTGGAGGCTTGGAGGATGATAGAAGAGTTAACTAGAGTAGTGTTCACCTTGTTCTAGGCTGAAACCTGTGGAGACCTACCAAGACCTGTCTAGGATATATTTTCGCAAGTGGAAGGAGAAACATGTCCCTGCCCTGCTCTCCCACAGTTGGTGGTAATCATGACGATGAAGATGAGGATGTGCTGGTGATAGATGGGGTGGTACTGTGTTATCAGGGAATGGAGACATTCCTTGTTAAATATTTTTTCATACACCCTTACCCTTTTAATTGCTGAAAGTGAATATGTTAGTGGAGTCTAAGAGATTTCTTAACCAACATCCCATTCCAACCTAATACAATAGAGCCCACTGCACAAAAAATCTTTTTCTTGATGTGTCTGGGTCATGCTGAGGTTTTAGGTCAGTTCACCCTCCCAGTGCAGTCTTCAGACTGATGTTGGCGATTTTAGCAGCTGCTCCATTGCCAGCTATCACTCCATGGTTTTACTGGGGTAAAGCAGTTCTCTCCTTCCATTACCTGTTCCCACCTGTACCTCCTTTGCTGTCCTAGAAGGAACCAGATCTCCAAAGCTTGAAAAATTAGGACTTTTATTTATGCTTCTACAACAATAATGTTTTGCAATTCTAAAATACAAATACATTCAGTTTTCAAAGAACCTTCACCTTCTTATCTGTCCCTATGAGAAAGGGGCTGTGTTTTTATTGTCTTCATTCTGTAGGTGAGGAAAATGAAGTTTGGGGAGGTAACAGCTAGTTAGTGTCATGGCCAGGAGGGCCGCCCAGGCCTCAGGACTCCTGGCCTGGTCTCTGGCCCTATCTCCCCGCTGCTCATCCACATCCTCACCCCATCTGTCTGTCTGTCTATCTCTCACCAGCAGGGCTCACCCCTCCTTCCACACCCATTCCTACACCAGCAAAAAGGCAAAGATAATGACAGTTGACAAAGGAATTAACAGTCACCATGGTCTGGTTTGGGGAACAGTATTTTAACATGGCCAGGACCTCTCCTACCCACGTATTTCTTGAAAGCAGTGGGGCCTGAGGGAGAAGAGGGCCACGGAGCCAGCTGCAGACAGCCTGCCCAGACGGCTTCCCCTGCTCTGCGGTGAGTCTGGTCACACTCTGCCCAGCCAGCTCTAAGGCAGCCTTGTTGGCGGGGAGAGAGGCTCCCCCACTCAGGCCGCCTTTCTTTGCTGCCTGGGGTTTGCAGGTGGGAGGGAAGGGTTTTTCCATCTGTATCCAGGTGCAGGTACACAATAATGGGCAAGAGGGGAACTCTGACTCCCTGGGCTCTCTGTACTTTCCAGGGCTGTGGCAGTGTTTCAGTCATGTGAAGCCAGAAGATGCCTGTGTTCTCACTATGACAAGCCAGAATGCTTAGGTTGGGAGGAAGGCATCTCTTCTGCAGCTGACCACATCTAAGGGAGTATATATATAGGTAGTTTGCTTTGTGCCTTGTTAGCATTTATGAGGATTCTCAGCTCCCCTTTCTGCCCTGCTTATCTAACCCAAGGATTTTAATGATCATCATAAAGTCAGGCTGCTCCACACCAAGGAGGAATTTTATCTTTGGAGCAATGTAAACGAGGATGGGATAATGCAGTGAGACCTTTTCTTTTCAGAAGAATCTGTGAAAACAAATAAATTATGTTTTCCTTATTCCTCAGCGCTCTTTCTGTGAATTTTTATGGCATTCGATGATGAACAATTTACAGGATTTGCAAGACCATAGTGTACATACTGGTTCCTAAAGTTGTCTTCCATAGAGGAAAACATTGAAAACATAAGATGATTAATATTTTTGTAAATGTTTCTAATTACTCTTCACAACTAGTGATGGGAAAGAGGACTGCACTGGTGTTGGTAGTGAGCAAGTTAGTTTGTGATTTAAATTTGATGAGGAAAAGTCATATGGCTGACAAAGTGTTTAATGATTTTATTTCATAATATTCTCTGTATGATTTGGTCACAGAGATGTGGGACACAAAGAATATTTTCTTATAGGAAAAGCAACATAGCTCGTTTCAACTTAACTTGTGGGAACTTTGCTTTCTTGTGGCCTTGCTACCTTGCTAGTATATTTTTAAAAAATGTGTAGCCAGATAGACTTCTTCCTAGCCTTCAGGGGAGACTGATTCAAAATCTATTACTAGGCTATCATGATAGACCAAGAAACCCTCAAGTGTGAATCCATCATTATATAAAAAGACAACCCCCTATAAGGGGGTTGTCTTTTTATACTGGAATGTCTTCATTAATCGACTCGGATTTGAGAATAGCTTCTCAGATAGTATTGTGACAAAAGGAAAAATATGCTGGCTTTCTTTTAATTGCGTTTTAGCTTTAGACGTAAAATGAGAAAATCATGACAATGTGGAAGTGGTCAAGTTCTCCACGTGGACATTTGTATTCCACGTTTACCTGTTGATGTGTTCTATACTAGCCCAGGTGCTGCATATAAACCTGTTTAACTGCAGAAATGAAACGCAAGCAAACAACAAATAATTTTTGTTTCAGCAACTCCTAAGGATTCCAACAGTGTCAAAGCAAGACCAAGATCCAGGTAGTGTTTGTTTAATTTCTGCTTTAATGCCCTTTGTGCCCTGTCCCTGATTACAAATGAAAGCCCCAAACCGAAAACCCAACGCATGATTTCCTTTCCCCTTAGATTGAAATCTCAGGATCTGACCATTTCATTCATGAGTGGCCTGATGGGAACATTTGGTGATGCTGGAGAGCCTCTTAGTTTCTGCAGCTGGTCATTAGTGCTGGAAGGTGGCCGCTGATGCTCTTTGGCCCCCTGCTGTGAAGTGGGTTGTGTGGGATGACCCAGTTGTTGCAGAGTGATAACTAATAGGGGGAAGTAGCTTTGGAAAGAGGGAACTATGGTTCAAAGGTAACAAACACTGGAATTTGCTATCATGACAAGAGGAATACCAAAAAGTAAGAAGTCTGGGGAATAAAATCTAGAGTAGGGAAAGAAAATGCCTATGAGGACTTCAGTGAAGCTTGAAGCTTCAAGTGAGCAGTGCTTATGGTCTGTTTGAGTCTATCTTAGTGCCTCTTCTCAGCCTCACATTTTTTAAATAGTTAGAAGCTAGTAGAAGACGAAGAGTCAGTAAGGCAGAGCTTTGGTTGACATCAGACTCAAAAGAGAGGAGCAGCGGGAAATACAGAAACACTAATAGAATTAATCCATCAAAGAGAGGAAATGGTACTGGGAGCGCTCTTCACCAGTGGAACTGCAGTGGAAGATAGGGTACTATGTGTGTGTTTTCTAAGTCTTGCTTTGGCTCTTAGTGACTTTTTCCCTCCTTTGTCTACTAGACACATTCTTGAGAAAGCAAATTTAAGTCTGATCATATTTTAAATGCTTAAAATACTGACATTGAAGGAAATCTCATATCTTTGTAAATCAAAGATTTACCCCTTACTTTATCTCTTATGTCTACATTTTCCAAATTGGGGTTTTGTTTCCTTGTTTATAGAAGGCATAGATATCTATATTTATATATTTTTTCTGCTTTTTTTTTTTTTTTTTTTTTTGAGAAAGAGTCTCGCTTTAAGCCCGGGCTAGAGTGAGTGCTGTGGCGTCAGCCTAGCTCACAGCAACCTCAAACTCCTGGGCTCAAGCAATCCTACTGCCTCAGCCTCCCCAGTAGCTGGGACTACAGGCATGCGACACCATGCCCGGCTAATTTTTTCTATATATATATATTTTTAGTTGTCCAGATCATTTCTTTCTATTTTTGGTAGAGACGGGGTCTCGCTCTTGCTCAGGCTGGTCTCGAACTCCTGAGCTCAAACAATCCAC
>CAUYSK010121793.1:0-37795 GCA_963575035.1 Avahi laniger | reverse complement strand
TGTGTGTGTGTGTGTGTGTGTATGTGTGTATGTGCACAGAAAGAAGCAGAGATAGAGGAAAAGAACGCATTGTGCAAGATATTTAATGGTAACCCTTATTCAGTATATTGTAACTGGTGGTATATAAAATAAAGTCCATTTATGATGTTGGTCTTATCTTCTAATTAAAATCAAAGGCATGAAGCTTTTTTATACCTGCATAAAATAAGCTGTTTAATTTTTCTACACCAGGGGAAAAATGATTTCATTGCCTCTTATGGAGACCATCGGTACATGACGTGAAGCAAGGGAGGCCGGTTATGAGAGCCTCATCCTTCCCTAGGACATTTGTCCTCTGATGTCTCAAGGGCATCTGGGGTGCTTTTGTCAGCCCCCCCGACCCCTTCACAGTGCGGTGGCAAGAGGAGGTTAGTTGGTCTATGACTAACCTATCTAATAGTGTTTCCCTGGATTATTCACACATAAATGAAGAAAAATTATTATACTGCATCCATTTCTTTAAAATATGCTGATAACTAGTGATGACTTATTTCAGTGAAGCCAAACCAAATATTTGAGAAAAGAAAGTAAGCTTGTCTTGGAAGCCGTAAACGAATAAAAGAGGGAAGAGACTATGAATCTTAGCAGTTAAAAGACCTAACTTTGTTTTAAAGCTTACTTTATAACATTAATGTATGCTCTGGGTAACATTTTTAAAATCCTGCTAGTTAACAGTTTTATTTTATAAGGTATGGAAATTTCTTGGTCTTATTTTGTACTTTGAGCCCCATGGTTAAGACCACATGATAGAAGGAGCCTGAAAAATTGGTGGTAGCATACACAAAGACAGGAAAAACTACAAAAGGAAATAAACTCATTTGTTCAGTACTCAGCAAACATTAGGAACTCAAAGAAGTTGAGTCAAGCTGATAGTGAAGTTCAAAAGGGCTGTACTCCTGTTAAAGCCGGAGACATAAGCAGGGGGCAGATTTTTCCAGGCTGTTTTAAGGATTTTGACACATAGGAAGATCAATGATAAGACATTGAATGGTTTTAAGTGGGGGGAATGTCAGAATCGAATTTGTATTATAGGATGATTGTTCTGGCTACAGTGTGCAAAGTGGATTGGAGGGGACAAGACTAAAGAGTGAGACTGGCTGGGGGTGTCTTACAGTCATCAAGCAGAGAAAGAATCATGTTCTGGCTGTAGGCAATCACAATAGGTAAGGAGAGAATGGATTTGATGTTAGAGGTAATTGGAAGATAAAATACACAGGAATCAGAGACTTACTCATTTTAGGAGGTAAGTGAGAAAGCAGAGTTGTGGGTGAAGCTTGGGCTTTTTGCTCCACATGGATGGTTGGTGGAAACATACACTGAGCCAGGGGACACCAGGGGAGGAATAGGACAGGGATGAGGCACCACCGTGGGGCATCTTGAGTTCCAGGCACTGCGGGACGTCTACAGGGGAGAAGCTTCTGGGCAGCTGAGTTTTCAAGTCTGAAGCTGAGACTCTGTTAGAGTTTTAATTCAGGAATTGTCCCCAGGAAGATGGTAATTTAAAAAGAGAAATCAGGAGTGGAAGATGTCCCGGAGTAATAGTATGTGGAGTGAAAAGAGAAGAAGGTCAAAAATCTTTTACATTTAAAAGATAATCAGAGAAAATTGAGTCCCCAAAAGAGATGAGAAGGAAACCCAGATAAGTGTGGTGTTATGGAAGCCCTTGGGAGAGAAAGCTTCAAAAAGGATGGAGTGGTCGGTGTTATCAAAGGCTGCTGAGAGTTTAACTAAGGGAAAGGGCTGAGTGTCTACATGTCTACTGCATTTGAATACTAGAAAGTCAACCACACATTTAGTGAAACCAATGTCATGGAAGTACTCTGGGTAGAAGGCATATTGCACTGGCAGGAGAGGTCAATTTAAACAGTAATCACAACTATCACTTGTCAAAAATGTGTATTACAGTGTGTGCTCAATGCCAGCTTGGCTATTGTCGAACTCAAGTTGTTGTCAAGGAAACTGAGACCTCTAGAGGTTAAGTAACTTTCCTAAGGTGACACAGTATTAACAGAACCGTTGAGATTTGAGCCTGCTCTCTCTGATGCCAAAGCCTTTTTACGACATCATTTCTGTCTGCTTGACTTGGAGATGATAAACCTTCTGTGGCAGCAACACTTGTCCAAGGACCTTTGGGAATATATGCTTTGGAAAATATCTCTAACGAAGGAATCATAAGACCACTTAAATCAATTAAATCAGTAAAACAAATCAGAAATAAGAAAACGAACAATGGGACTGTAGATGGTGGGGAGGGGCTTCCCATGACTGAAGAACAGTTCCGTGATGAAGGGTGACTTGGAGAACTGACAGGGAGAGGGAGGGGGTGACTCTCCCAAGGTCAGGAGACAGAGGACCATGAGAATATGTCCCCAGTACTTAAACGATGGACATCAAAAATGAAGCCTCCTTCTGTATGCAGACCTAGCCTTGCACCCTGTTTTAGCTCAATTTGGTGAGGAAGGACTAAATTAGGAAAAAGTAGAACATCGGTAATTCACACAGAGGCCCAGATGCCCTTTTTTGTGCTGTGATATACAAATACAGATGACTTTATAGTTATGATTTAATTTCTTGTATTTATTCTCTCCTACTAACTCCATGTTTTCTCCTCTGTCTTTTTTTTTTTTTTTAGATCATGCTACTCAGTGATCCCGAAATGGAGAGCAGCATATTGATCAGCTCGGATGAAGGGGCGACCTATCAAAAATATCGGCTGACCTTCTACATTCAGAGTCTGCTCTTTCATCCCAAGCAGGAGGACTGGGTGCTCGCCTACAGTTTGGATCAAAAGGTGAACACGTACTATGTTCATTTACATCTTGTTGTCCGGGTACCACCTTGTGAAAAGCATTTGTTTGCTCAATCCGAATTTTGGAGGAGACGCAATGACATTTCATCATTACAGTCAAAACCATTCCATCATTGATTTGGTCTGCAGCAACTAAATTTCTTTTCTACTCTTAAGTATCAAAGTATGTCAGGAGGTATATTTCATTTACGGGTAATGCTGTTTATTATTTCACATAATGATTCTCTCTGTAATTTTACTCATTTGACCTTATTTAAAACAACCCTGTGAAGTGAGATATATGTAATTATAATAATTTTATAATGGCTATAGTAGACAAAGGTGCAGAAAGGCTAAGGTGCTTGTTCAAACCCTCCAGGCAAGTAGCTCAAGGAGCCAGAGTTTAAGTGCGTGCTGTCAGATTCCAAGTCTAGGGTGTATTCCATGACACCATGCTTCCTTGATTGGTGAATGTAGACTATGTCATTGCTCTCAGTTTAATAATGGAAGGGAAGCCTCAAAAAAGTCCATTTCGTTATTTTTAAAAATTATATTAAAGATGCAATGGCCCAGTGAGATCTCTTCTTTGAACTCCAAATCTGTATATTCAGCTGTGGGCTTGATATTGTCTCTTGTATACCTCAGAAGCCTCTCGACTCAACATATTCCCAAAATGAACCTCCTCTCCCCTCAACATAGCTGGCTGTCTTCCAGCCTGCTGGAATTCCATCCATTTAGTTGCAAACATAGAAACCAGAATCTCACCCTCGCGGTGCCCCTTGCTTCCTTTCCTGTGCCTGGTCTCCTCTTCCCTAACATAAGCCTCATCATCGTCAGATGTCGGATCCAGCATCACTTCCTCAGGGACACCTTCCCTAAACTCCCTGACAAAATCAAATCCCCTTTGATGTTCTTTTGCATAGCGCTGTGCACGCCTCCTTCAGAGCACTTGTTGCAGTTGAGATTTTATACTGATTTGTGTGATTTTTGGATCATCTGCATTCATCACTAGCCTACAATCTCTGGGAAGGTGGGGCCACGTCTGGTTTTACTCACCATTGTAGCACCAGTCCCTGACATAGTACCTGGTACCAAATCAGTGCTCAGGAAATATCTGTTAAGTGAGTCAATTAGTGGATGAATGCTTAAATGCTGTAGTAATGAATCTCTGTATTCGATCAACTTACTAAAAGGGGCTTTAGTTTATTCTTCTTTGTATTTCTTGCCATCTCTAGAACTTTAGCACAGTGCTCAATGTCAAACTGTTGTGTAATAATGTTGTGGAATTAATCAGTGAAAGGAAACAGATAATTATGAGCACTGTCTTACGTAGTGATATCCACAGAATAACCTTGGTTCAAATAGCTTCTTCTCTCTGATCTCTTAAATCTTGAAACAGCTGGTCTTCAATATATATATGAATATGTGATTGTGATTGTGAATTGTGTGTGTGTGTGGTGTCAGCACCTTTAAACAATAATTTCAACATAACCTTTATATGTCTCGTTAACAGAGCCTCATGGTGGGTGCCAGGTGCTTAATGCAGTTCCCTGAGGACACCCACATGACATTTGCAGAGCGAAAGCCATTGCAAACACATTTCTTTCATGGCATCAAGTGGATATTGTATGAAAGACTTAGCCAAATGTCAGCTAGTCTGTGAGTTTAGACGCTCAGTATAGCCAGAAATTTTGAAGCTGTATTTTAAAAAGTAAATTACTTGAATGTTGTGAAATGGTTGGATGGGAATTTATTTAGATGAAGCTCCAAACTCAAGCCATATTTTTATTTATGAACAGACAAGCTAGGTTTGCAGCAACAGCATTCTCATACCAAGAAGTTGATAAACCAAATGCAATATGTCTTCTGTGCATCTAGGAGTATCATTTGCTTCTATTGCCACAGCACTGAGAGCATCTGGGCCATTGCTCACGAAGTACCCTTGTGGATATAAGGAATTCAAAATACTTTCAGACTTGGTGGCTGCTTTTTCACTTAGTAAAAATATTTGGAAATGTGGCAGTGGGTGTTGATGGATTTTCCTAATCACACTGTGCATTTGTAGGTGTATTATTCTTAGGTCATCTATCTTGTTGACATCTTTTGCATAAAGTGGCTGAATGTTCTTCAGGCCCATAAGGTTTCTAACTGGTGCCTGGTCATTCTTCTTTTAAATAAATGATGTGAGAAGGCAGATGATACTCCTGGCAACACTTGCGGAGATGGCATAAAACACCTAGCCCTGGTCATCCAGGTTGCAGAAGAGTTTTTCTTTATTTTGGGGGTAATTTGGCGGTTTAGAGTCAAGGAGAGTGATGCTATGCAGCAGCAAATGAAAATGCAAGTGTGGTTGAGATTGATATACAAATGTGTTATTTCAGACTAGAGCCTTCTCTGATGTGCATGCATCGAGGCAGCTGTTTCCTTCTAGAGAAAATGAAAAGTGCTAGTATTAAGGTAACTGCAGCGTCAAAGGGAGATGTTTGTGGTGAGGATTGAATCGATGTTTCCGTTATTGTGCGTTTGATGAAATGCACTAGCAATTTCTTTAGAATCTAGAAGACTATCTTGTTATGTTGTATGTATTACAAAAGACCTAATTGAATTATACTTTAAAAGGACAATATCCAGTTGCTTTACTCTCCAAAATGCTACCCCAAAGCTGCTGGAGACTCCCCAGAAGATCCCAATCAGTAAAGGCAGCGCTGGAGAAGGAAGGAAATACCTTCTGGATAAAACAAAATTGCATCTAGAAATTGAGAGATGCACATGATGTCCTGTTAGTTGAGATACTGAGTGATGGGTTGTGAGTTAACCGGGAAGTCCATCTTGTGATACTGGTCAAAGATTGGTTGTGGTAGAAGATCATCCAAGTCTTCCAAAGCTGCAAAGGAGTGGAGGGGCAAATGCACCTTGCATTGGACCCTGCTGGAGGGCCATGCCTCTACAATCCCAATGCATCCCAGGCTACTAATGTCCTTTCTGTTTCCTGATCAGCTTGACTTGGGCTTTTGACCAATTCCTTCCATTCTGACCATCCCGCAAGCTTCCTAATTCCTGTTAACTCCTGTACCAACTCCTCCTCTGCCCTATGCATTCTTTTGCCATCTTGTATTTTAATATAAAAGGAAATACAAGAGATTCATTCTTAGGTATAGGAATCTTTGGAGATGTTTTATAAGAATCTTGGAGGTTTAAAAAAAACCACTGGAAGTAATAGCTTATAGTTGCCTAAAATGGAAATGATAAGAGAAAAGATACTCCCCTCCCCTCATCTTAGAACCAAAGCTCTGTACCTTCTATTGAGGCCTCTGTGTTTATTAGTTATTTAAGTGGCATGATTCTCTTTTGTTCCTATGTGGCTACTTTCTCACTGATAACTAAAACAGCTTACATTGTGACATTTTTGGATTAGTTGGAGAGTTCAATGATGTTATTAAAACTGAGAGTGTTTGAAATGTTTCATGATAGATTTTGAAGACAATGCAATCGTAGAAATAGATAGTTGCTGTTCTCATTGTACAAAGCTAGGTGTTTAAACATTCCTCATTTTGACAGGAGACTCAATGTTGTTTTCGTTTTTTTTTTTTTTAAATGGGCACATGCTCATGTATTCACAGATGCATACATCCTGGCACAGGGGACCTTCCATAGGAGATAGAGAGCTGAAAATAGCTATTTTTCTGCATGAGAGGTGGGATTGCAAAGCTCTCTATTACCATTTATCTTCTTGGCAAAATGAAACTTTAACAAATACAGCTGGCTTTGGAGTTCAGAGATGAGGAACTCAGTGGGATTTCAGACTCCATTGTTTTCAGACACTTCTGAGCTAGGCTGGTCTAGAATTGCCAGTGATTTTGATGTACAAAGCACTTTCTGAAACATTAGCACACATAATGCAGGTCTGCTGTTATCGTAGTTAAGGGGTGGGCGCGCAGCTAAGGGTTTTTGTTGAAAACCTCCTACCAGCTAAGTTCAATAATAGCTGACAAATTGACAGACTGGTTAAGGAGCTGGTCCAGTTTTAGGCATGGTGACTGGCAGTCCGGAGCCCAGTACAGAGGAGGAGGTTGTGCCATACAGGCTTTGCTGATTGGACCCTACCTGGGTCTGCTACATCATCAGCAGGGCACATGTAGAGTGTGGAGGGCCTGCAAATTCAAAAAGAAGCTTTAAATTTGTGCTTCTGGAATGCTGGATACAAATGAAGCTGTGCCTTTCATTTATATTCTCCTTTTAAACGCTCAGATTAAAAATATAATTGTATTCACATCCTCCAGGATTAGTAGGTGATGATAACTTTCTCAGTAGCCATTGGCAGAAAGAGGCTTTCTGTCTCCCCACCTGGTGGGGATGAAGCTGTAGGGGATTAACTAGGGATGACTGTGGTTTTGAAGCTTTTCCTCTGTGGAATAGGAGTAGGACTAAAGGACACTTTTTATTTAAAGAAAAAAACATTTCATTTTCATTAGGTGTACTCCCATTCCTATAAAACCACTTTTGTATCATTTAAGAGAAAGGAACATCCATAGCCCTACTCACTTATGACAAGTGGCCACTGCTCTTGCAGGTGTCCCCATCAGTGTGATGGGGATGTGATGTCTCCATTACCATAGAAACACTAGGCGGTGGAGCAACCACCTAGTGGGTTGGGGACATAATCCAAGAAGCCCTGTGAGAGTCACATGTTACCATTGATCTATTCGAGCTGAGTTCTGAATGTAAACTATTAACCTGCATCCATCAGGGGCAGTGCAGGAAGGATCCCCATTCATGTCAACGTTGCTCACAAGAACATCAGCTCAAAGGAAAAAGCTTCAGTGAAATTAGAGATCTGGTGGCCCCAAGCCTCCTTGTTCTATATGATGTCCCAGACATTCTGTCCTTCTTTACTACCTTCTGGATGTCCATTTTAGTAACCTGACACATTTCTTTGTGGGGAAAGAACATTTGCTAGAATAATTAATGGAAGATCCAGCCTGTGTGTGCTTTAAGAAGTGTACACAGGTAGGCAACAGCGCCTTTCCCAAAGCAGTTATGCTCTCATGGGAGAGATTCAGCATGGCAGCGTTTGAGTGAAGGCGGTGGCTATAGCAGCACATGAGCCGGGAGGGGGAGCAGTGCAGCTTCTCAGCCTTCTCTGTGTTCCTCCACCTGTTTCCTCTGTGGACTGACCTTATCTTTATGTCTGTGCTGATTCTTTGTGTTCACACCATTGCCCTGATGCTGACTCCTTCACCAGAATCTGGAGCCTAGATTTTTGATCTTCCAATTGGGTGCAGGAATTCTTCTGCTTGTCCCTTCCTTTGCAAGCCTCTCTGGCCTTAAGTCTTGTCCACCTGAGCAGGTCAGGCCATTTATGCTTCCTCCATTCTCATGCCTACATCTTGGCCATTCACCTTAGTAGAACCTAAGGTCAGGGTCATTCTTTAAGCCTTTTTAATCAAATTATCATGAATAGATAGAAAAGTGTAATCTCATGAGTCTGAATTTTCATAAACTAAATACACCCATGAAACCAACACCCTGATTAAGAAACACTACTGGCACCCCAGAACTCCTGTGCTTTTTCAGCTAATTACCTTCTACCTGCAGTGGGGCCACGATCGATCAATCAGGGTCATTTTTAACTTCATGCAGGTGATTTACGGCTGGCTAAGCTGGTGAAAAACAGAAGATACATTCCTCAGAAGAAAGCTTAGAAAGTAGCAAGTGAGCTAAACGATGGAGAGGAAAAAAATGCTTTAAATGTTAACATTAGGGAATTATACTAAACCAAAGGCAAGAATTTATCGACACTGAGTAAGCCCAGCTAATCTAGAAAAGTCTTAAGGAAACTTAAAAAAAAATGTTCATTTAAAATTAATTTAGCAGTATTCATTTTTTAAAATGTATTTTTTTGGTTTCATAATGATAATATGCAATGTTGGCAAAGTTAAGGTAAAATATATTCTGAAATATTAACAGTATTGATGGGAATGGAAATGAGTTTTTCTTCCTGGAATGTATCTTGGCAATATATGTCAGAAAACGCACACATATTCATAACTTTGATCCAGTAATTCAAGTGCTACACCTCTGAGACTATTCCTATGGAATAATACCATGAAGCTCTAGGCATAATGATGCTTATAAAAGTCATTTATAATGGGAAAAACTGGATGGAAACTTACCGAATGGCCAACATTAAGGGACCTTAAATAATGATGTAAACGTTTGCTGGAATATTATGCAAGCATTAAAATGGTGGTCACAAAGACCACATAGCAACCTGGATATGTATTAACACCTACTGAACACATACAAGGCACATCTCAGAGACATTGTGGGTTCAGTTCTAGACAATTAAAATAAAACAAATATCACAATAAAGTCAGTCACATCAATTTTTTGGTTTCTCAGTACACATAAAAGTTAAGTTTATACTCTCCTGTAGTCTATTAGGTGTGTAATGGCATTATGTATAAAAAACAGTATATATACCTCAATTAAAAATCCTTTATTGCTTAAAAATGCTAATGATCATCTGAGCCTTCAGTGAGTCATCATCTCGCTTGCCTTGGTGTCGACGGCTGCTGCCTAGTCAGGGTGGTGGTTGCGGAAGGTTGGGGTGGCTCTGGGGCAATTGATTATAATAAGGCAACAATGAAGTTTGCTGCATTAATTGACTCTTCCATTCAGGAAAGGTTTTTATGCAGCAAGTGATGCCGCTTGATAACAGTTTACCTGGTGGAGTCAGCCCTTTCCAGTCCTGCCACTGCTTTATCAATTAAGTTTATGTAATATTCTAATTCCTCTGTTGTGATTTCAACAGTGTTCACAGCATCTTCGGTAGGAGCATTAATAGATTCCATCTCAAGAAACCACTTTCTCTGCTCAAACATAGGAAACAACTCTTCATTTGTTCAAGTTTGATCATGAGACTGCAGCAATTCAGTCACATCTTGAGGCTCCGCTTCTAGTTCCAGTTCTCTTGCTGTTCCTACCACATGTATAATTACTTCCTCCACTGAAGACTTGAACCCCTCAAAGTCATCCATGAAGGTTGGAATCAGCTTTTTCCAAACTTTTGTTCATGTGGAAAATTTCATCTCCTCTCATGAATCACAGATGTTCTTTTTTAATGGCATCTAGAATGGTGAATCCTTTCCAGAAGATTTCGATTTACTTTGCTTAGATCCCTCAGAGGAATCACTGTCTATGGCACCTACAGCCTTATGAAATGTATTTTTTAAAACAGTAAGACTCAAAAGTTGAAATTTCTCTTTGACCCATGGGCCACAGAAGGGATATTATGTTAGCAGACATTAAAACAATATTCGTTTCCTTGTACATCTCCCATCAGAGTGGAGTGGGTGACCAGGTGCATTGTCAATGAGCAGTAATATTTTGAAAGGAATCTTTTTGTTTTCTGAGCAATAGGTCTTAAGAGTGGGTTTCAAATATTCAACAAATGATGCTGTAAACAGATGTGCTGTCATCCAGGCTTTGTTGTTCCATTTATGGAGCAGAGGCAGAGTAGATTTTGCATAATCCTTAAAGGCCCTAGGATTTTTTTGAATGGCAGAAGAGCATTGGTTTCAACTTCAAGTTACCAGATGCATTAGCATCTAACAGGACAATCAGCCTGTACTTTGAAGCTTTGAAGCCAGGCATTGACTTCTCCTCTCTAGCTTTGAAAGTCCTAGATGGCATATTTTTCCAGTAGAGGGCTGTTTTGTCTACATTGAAAATCTGTTGTTTACTGTAGCCACCTTCATCAGTGATCTTTGCTAGATCTTCTGGATAACTTGCTGCAGCTTCTACATCAGCACTTGCCGTTTCGCTTTGTATTTTTATGTTATGAAGATGGGTTATTTCCCTAAACCTCATGAACCCACCTGTGCTACTTCAGGCTTTTCTTCTGAAGCTTCTTTACCTTTCCCAGACTTCATAAAATTTAAGAGAGTTAGGGCCCTTCTGTGGATTAGACTTTGGCTTAAAGGAATATTGTGGCTTGTTTAATCTTCTGCTGACCACTAAAACTTTCTCCATATCAGCAATAAGGCTGTTTTGCTTTCTTATCATTTGTGTTTTTGCTGGAGTACTTTTAACTTCCCTCAAGATCTTGTCCTTTGCATTCACACCTTGTCTTACCGTTTGGTCCAACAGACCTAGCTTGTGGCCTCTGGGCTTTTGATATGCCTTCCTCACTAAGCTTAATCATTTCTAGCTTTTGATTTAAAGTGAGAAACATGCAACTTTTATTTTCACTTGAACACTTAGAAGCCTCTGCAGGGTTATTAATTGGTTTAATTTCAATATTGTTGTTTCTCAGGGAATAGGGATGCTTGAAGAGAGAGAGAAAGATATGGGGGAATGGCTGGTCAGGGAGCAGTGAGATACATAACATTTATCAATTAAGTTTGCTGCCTTATATGGGTGTAATCCATGGCACCCCAAAACAATTATAACATCAAAGATTACTGATCAGGTATCATCATAATAGATATAATAATAATAATGAAAGAGTTTGAAATATGGTGAGAATTGCCAAAACGTGACACAGAAACATGAAGTGTGCACATGCTGTTGGAAAAATGGTGCCAATAGATTTAATTGAAGAAGGGTTGTCACAAGCCTTTAATTTGTAAAAAATGCAATATCTGCAAAGCGCAATAACATGAAATATGCTTGTACCTAATTCATATTACATATGTAATATGTACAAATGCATATGTAATACATGTTAAATAAAGAAGTACTTTTGAATGCAGGTGTGCAAAAACTAAAATGAAAGAAGGGAGGAAGAAATAAAAGAAGGAAGGAAGAAACAAAAGAAGGAAGCAATGAGGATCAAAAGGAAGGAAACAAGGAATAAAAGAGAAGAAATTTTTAAATAATGAAAGGAAATATTTCCCAAATATTTTCTGGGTCTGTTAGGATGATAGAAATATGTTTATGGGTTTTCTTCATACCATTTGTTTTCCAAATTTTTTATTATTTCATTACATTTCTTTTATAATTAAAATTTCTGAAAAGTAATCTACCGTGAATAGTTTGTTTTTCCTAATTATAAGGCAGTGCTCTTAAAAAAGGTTTTAGGTGTGAATAGGGTTGATTTAGATAAAATCATTTCAAATCATTATTTAATCCCTTTTCAAGAAGCAGTGGGTTATAGAGGCAAATTTCCCTGAACTAGGAATACATCGAGCCTGAGATTTTTCTTTCATCAGCTTTGTTTTTCACTATGGTCCCTTCAGAATTGCAAAACTCTAGGAATAATTTTTTTTCTCCTAACAAAAAGTATACTCTTGTCAGATATAACCTCAATCTATGTTATTTATAACTCAGCAATAGATATAGATTTTATTATTTAGAAGGCACCCACTATAGATAGATGTTAAGGAGGTGATTTATTCTGGTAGTTTCCCAGATGAATTTTTCTGGTTCTATCCCAAAATTGAATTAGTATTTGCTTATTTGATTCGACAGCTGTAATGGAAACAAATACTCGTAGAGTCAAGGGGCGTAGACATTTCTAGTGGATTGAGCCTTGAGCCTAGTAACTCCTACACGCCCCATGTTACATTACTCAGAGTGTGACATACAGCTGCTCCTTGGAAGTGGTGATACATGTCCTGAAGTTCCTCTTGTGTGTAGGCACTGACGACTGCTTGTATATATATTATTAGATTGAATTCTCACAGGCAGATGCAAGGTGGATATTATTATTTCCCAATTACAGATGTGCATGTGACTCTCGAAGGCCATGCTAACTTGCTCAAGGTCACGCAGCCAGTGAGGGCGCTGGCCAACTTCCTATTGTAGTCCTGGCTGAGGAGCAGCCACCGCGATTAGCTCTCCCTGGTAGACAGGTGGCTTTCTGTTGCCTTGGGACAGAACTGCACCTGGGCCACTTTTATACTGAGGCCCAGCCCCAGAGAAGTTATAGTAATGTCACAACAAAACCAGCCGTGTGTCTGCAGGATGGGCACACTTATAGCTCTGGCTTGGGCGTTGCAAAGGCAATATATGTAACTAATATGTTTGTACTCCCATAATATTATGAAATTTAAAAAAAAAGAAAAAAAAATAAAAATATTCATTAAAAACCAAAAAAAAAAAAATAGCCGTGTGAAGTCCAAACCTTTTAATGAATCCAGTGGTTCTTCTGGCATATCCCTCAGCTGATGGCACTTTCTGGAGTGGGACTTTAAGGAGAGAAGTCATCAAACTCTCACTGCTGATAAGACATAGACATAATTAATTCTGCCTCAGGCAAAAAAATAAACAACAACAAGACAGTTGTGTTTTTGGAGGGGATTTGTCCGGCTTTGCTCACTTTTCCCATTAATTTGTTCAAATCCTTGGGTTAATATGTAGATTACACCAAGGTGTTTGTCATTCAAATAGATAATTCTCTGATCTGAAGTTTTTAAAGGAAGCTTATGGAGACAACATCTTTAATATGGTAATGAAGATAGAAGTTGAAATCATTTAACTTCATTTACAAATCATGAATATGTATTATGCTTTAAATGAAAAGAAGGACTAAAACAGATATAGTGTTTGTTCAATTTGCTAAAGAGAAGACAATTTGTCAAGATTTTTTTCCCCCCAAAACTCAAGCAATATGCAAATGTAGGAAAATCAGACCCCCGTGTTAATTCCATGGCATGATGAATATTTTTATAACCCTAATTAGTACCAGTCATTTAGTCTAGCAATTTCCCCCAATCTAGCCAATTTGAAATTAAAATAGATGCCTTGATTACAAAACTCATTAGCAAAGAAGCACCCTTCTCACTAACCAGTTCATTTAAAATGCACAAACTGAATGAAGTGTGGAACACTTGTGTTGTCAATTGGCGTAAGTGAAGTGAGTCTTAATTGGAAGCATTGTGAAGTATTTGTATTGCTGCATGTTTCATTGCAGTATAATATATCATTCATTAAATGTAACAAAAGCAACTTTTAAATGGTTTAATTAAGCAGAGTTTGTGCACTTGGTAATTTTTATAAAGTCGAATGTCACAATTGTTTGCATTTGAAGTACTGATGGGTATTAATGTCAGGAAGACGAAGTCTGAGTCTGCATTTATCATTCCGATTATGCCAAGAATGGCAGGTTTAATGTGAAAGGAGAAAATTAATTATAGAACATTGACTTCTTACTTAAATGTACCCACATGCACATTGTCCTCGTGAATTTGGACATGGGCACTCCAGAACTACCTGATTTATGGCTGAGGAGTAGGAGCGGAATGGAAAGAGAAAATAACACTTGGGAATTTTTCTTTGTGTCATTTCTTTTTTAATCAAGGGAGGAAGTGGTATGTGGAGAGAAACGCTATCCAGTATATTTTCATTTACTCAAAAGAGCAATGAGAGGTGGAGCAGTGCAGATTGATGTTCCATGTAAGCAGAATGTGATGGGAGTGGGAGAGGAGGGGGAAACTGGCTCCAGACCAGGGAAGTGATGCAGATGGGGAATCCACAGAAGTCCCGAACTGGGGCCAGGCAGCAAGGAATTTGAGGCTGGGTTTTCCGTGGAAGCGGATGCAGAACGCGGCAGTTCTGTACGCGTAAGGAATAAGACACGTAGAGAAGCCAGTGTTCCCTTGATGTTTCTTCTGTGTGTAATCCAGATGTCAGCTGTTGCCTCATATTTATGGATTATTTCAACCTCACATCAGCAAGGATGCAAGGCTCAGCCGTGTAACTGGTTTCCATGAGAAATTCAATTTTAGCAAACACTGTTGATGTCCTGCGCATACCCATTTGATATTCCCACTCCAGTGTGCTCCCACTGACTTCTGCCTGCGAATGCCTTGTGTTTCTTTGTCCAGGGGCTTTCTCTAAAGCCTCAGGAGGGGGCAACTCCGCCCCTCTGTGCAGCAAGCTATGGAAGTGCCAGGGAACTGACATCTGGGAGCAGTTCTTAGCCAATGACCAACAGAATTTAGTGTATAGATACCCCCAGCTCCCTTGTCTCATGTGTGATAACTCTGAGGCATATGTTTTATACTTTTTATCTAGAATTTCCCAATGGGATTAAGCTCTATTTGCCCACAAAGTTAGCTGGCTTTATAACACAGTTCATTGACTACTTTCTATTGCCTGGGTAATTTCTCTACTTTAATACTAGGGATTTTTGCTTTTTATCTCCCAAATAAGCTCTTTAATCCCTGACTCAGGGACTGCTCCTGGGAGGACTCTAATCCTTTGTGCCAAATATTTTGTGATTTTGGTGGTAATAGCTAAAGATTTGTGAGATCAAGGTTAGGAATCACAAAACCTAGATTTCCACCCAGAAATCACCCTATGACATTTCTGTGTTCCTAGTTTCTCCTGGGCTGTGCTACCCTCTGGTTCTTCCTCACTGTTGTGAACTACACTACCCCCACCCACCCTTGTCACCTCCCAAGATGTCCAAGATTTCCACCACCTAATCCTCAGAACTGCGACTATGTTGTCCTAGGGAAAAGGGACTTTACAGGTGTGTTAAGGATGTTGAGATGGGGAAGTATCCTGGATTATTTTGGCAGATCCCAGTGTAATCATAAGGGTTCTTATAAGAAGGAGGCAAGAGGGAAAGAGTCAAAAAAGGGACATGTGACACAGAAGCAGAGGTTGCTCAAAGTTCTCTGAAGATGAGGCCATGAGCGTCCCCTACGAGGAATGCAGGTGTCCTCCAGAAGCTGCCGAAAGGCAAGGAAGTGCCTGGAGCCTCCAGAAGGAATGCATTCCTGCTGACACCATCATTTTAACACTGTAAGACTCATTTTGGACTTCTGACTTGCAGAGCTGTAATATAATACCTGTGTGTTGTCTCAAGCCAGTAAGTTTGCGGTAACTCATTACAGCAGCAACAGGAAATTCATACACTTACCGACCCTTCCCCTGGCTTCCCTGGATCTTCTGTCCCAGAGCAAGCGAAACCATCTGCCTGCCTGCACCTGCTTCTGCAGGCCCAGGCTCCCACAGACCAGACACAGGCCTTCCAAGACCTGTGACCTCTGTTCATGTGGTCCTGAAATAGGAAGAGTTCCTCCTGAGAGGAATTCTGGTGAAAAAGCACATGTTCTTCGTCTTGTCACATATTGTATTCATTTGTCAGGGATGCTGCAGCAAAGCACCGCAGACTGAGTGGCTCCAGCAACAGAAATTAATTGTCTTGCAGTTCTGGAGGCTAGAAGTCTGAGGTCAAGGTGTCAGCAGGGTGGATTTCTTTCTAGGCCTTTGTCATTGGCTTGTAGATGGTCATCTTCTCCCTGCGTCTTCACGTGGTCATCCCTCCGTGTGTCTGTGTCCTGATTTCGTCCTCTTATGTGAACGTTAGTTGAATGAGTTCCTGTCCTAATAAACTCATTTTAACATTTTTACCTCTTTAAAGACCAAATCTGCAAAAATATAGTTATATTCCGAGGTTCTGGGGATTAGAATTTCAGCAGGTAGATTTGAGGGGATGCATTTTGGCTCATAACATATGTGTCAAGGTTGCTAAGTAATGAAAGTCTTGTTGTCCTTTGTGTCTTTGCTGCCTACTGTGAGTGGAGAACAGAAGTTTTTTCCTACTACACAGCATGAGATGCTCTTGAGGCACATGGAACAGAACCAGTCATCAGGAAGATTGGCAATAGGGGTGGGGGCCTGGGGAGGACAAGGGAGTAGGGCATGGGGCTATTCCTGAGATGGAAACCTGTTCCATGTGAGAGGCCCTGAGCCTGGTCAGGAAGGTTCCAAACTGGTCTTTGGCCTTGACCCTAGACAAGATTAGGAAATCATGGAGAGCACAAGAACAAAGATGGTACCCAGGCCATGGAGACCACTTGGAAAAACTTTGAGGGAACAGAGTCTGAAAGAAGTCTCAGATGGAAATTTATTTTCGAGAATTGTGGCCGTTTGCTTGTATAAGCTAGATTTGCTTTTTGTTGTAGTTGTGATTTGTTGGGGGCATTTTATTTTTGTTCTCTCTTTGCATTTGAAAATGTCTGTAGATCTCATATGTGCCAGAAGTTACAGAAAAAAAGTTTGGTTGACCTGAATGTGTTACAAATCCTCTTAAAATTCATCTTTGGCTTCCCCTTAGCTTGGAAGAGAAAGTGAAAGGCTTTAGCTTAGCGTGTAGACCATGTCAGCACAAATCCTGACTTTCTACCTCCTCTTTTTAAGCACTTCCTTCACTCACACAACAGGGGCTGCGCCCTCTCATTTCACACCAACATGCCACAGCACATGTGCGTCCATCTGGGAGTCCTTTTCCCTCTTCTTCATCTAGTGAGTCCTGTTTATCTTTAAAAACTCAAAGCAAATACGACTTTCTGGAGAAAGCTTTCCCTAGACAAACTCTGTGAAGGCCTAAGTTATCTAGATTTTTTTTCAGAAAAATCTAGAAAGAAGCGATTTTCCTTTTAGCATACTTGGAAGCTTTTAATTCTATGGTTTTATATATTGTAGGTACATTAGGGGAAATAAAATTTTTCTCTGTGTTTAGGACATCTAAAGTTTATAAATGGTCCCTGGGGAAGAGATAAAGAGGACCTGAATAAGGGTAGTCACTGTGGTATTGAAAAGAAAGGGGACAAATTATAGAGTGATTTGAAAATAGAATCAGACTTTGGGACTGCCTAGAAGTCGCAAGGGAGAAGGGAACCTGATAAACCTGTCCATGACAACAGCCAAAGGACATCACAGATCTGATAGTCTGACAGCCTACAAAAATACCTAAAGCCAAGGGCTGTGCCCATGGTACGTTTCTTTCCTGACAAAGGTGGTGCTTGTTTCCCAAATGCTCTTACTGGAAGAGGGGAGGCCCTGGTAGATGCGGCTGCCAAGGTGTGCGGTAGAGGGGATAATGACTTTCCTTTGTGGCTGCTGTTCCCTTTAGTTGCTTTGTTGACATCTTGCCCTCAGCCTCCTGGGCTACTCTGAGTACTGGAGGCAGCAGGCAGCTGTTGCTGTCGGAGCGAGTTATTGAAACAAGGCTTTTTAAAATGGAGACTTTTTAATTTGAAGTGCTTGGTAGAGATACCAGGGCTGTAATTCAGAAGCTTTGTAATAGGTGGCGAGGGAATGAGTGAGGAAAAAAAGATATATTAACTTCTCTTTCTTCAAATGCTGTTCTGCTAACATTGGGCATGAATGTTTTCATAATTGAGATGCTGAAAGGTAGCTGAGAAATCCACTCTCCCTTGTGCCTGTCTGAGGCATAGATGGTCTCTTGAACCTCCCAGCCCAAGGGCTCCAGTCCCTGCAGGGAGTTTTTCAGAGTTCACTAGTAGATCCTTACTGTTGATACAGTCTGCCTACCCTTAGGTTTATACAATTCCTTTCCCTATTTTGATACTAAAAATGCCAGTTTAATAATCAGGTTAAAAGATGATATTATTCACTTAATTTCCATTGCAGGTATCACAGCTTCATCATTAAAAATACTGAAAATTATGCTACCACCTTTGTCTCCCCCCACTCAAGTAGGTTATTACTCAGTAGCAGAGTCTGAAAAATCCTAACAAATATTTGTTTTAAAATCTCAAAAGAGCTTTTTTCTCAGAGTGAATATTGGTACCATAAATGGGAAAATGAAGAAAAGAAGCATCAACAGCAAAAACCATCTCTTATGTTTTAGTACATGTCATTGAAAGTCTCAACAGCCTGCTCTTTATTACACAGATACCGAGTGAAGTACATTATACTCAACAAATACTTACGGGGCACTTATCGTGTACTAGGACCTGGAGATGCAGTAATGGATACTGATACCATCTCTGCTGTCATAAAAAGAGAAATACTGATCAAATAAGTAATTGATGGCAGTGGCGATAAGTGCTACAAAATAGAAGCATCGATGGTTATGAGAGTATCTATTGGGGTTGAGGTCTGACTTCCATTCAGAAATGTTTCGTGTAATTACCATAGTGAAGACTTAAAGTATTCTATGAGAGTGAAACATTTTTAGATGCTCATAACATTATTTAAAATAAAATTAGGATCACTATGAGGTGTCTTCAGATTTTTATAAACAGCTTTATTGAAGTATAATTGACATTTAATAAGTGTACAAATTACAATATGTAAATTTGATAAAATTTTGATATGAATATACCCATGTAGTCATTGCTACAGTCAAGAATATGAGCAAATTCATTGCCTCCAAAAGTTTCCTTGTGGTCCTTTCTAATTCTTCCTTTCCACCCTTTTTTATCCCCCTGCCATAGTCACACTGGGGATGTTTTTCTGTCACTAGAGATGAGTTTGCATTCTCTAGAATTTTATATAAATGGAACCATGCAGAATGCATACTTTTTTTTCATGGCTTCTTTCTCTTACAATTATTCTGAGATTTATCTATGTTGTGTGTGGCAATAGTTTCTTTTTTTATTGTTTTCTTGGTAATGTTCTATGGTATCTATCACAATTGGTTTATCCATTCACTCTTTAATGGATATTTGGCTTGAATCTAGCTTTTGGCTATTAAAAATAAAGTTTCTATGAAAATTCATGTAAGAATTTTTGTATAGACATATGCTTTCATTTCTCTTGGGCAAAAAATAGTGGAATGGCTGGATCACATAGTAGATGTAGTTTCAAATTTTTAAGAAAATGTCAAACTGTTTTCCAAAATGGTTGTGCTATTTTTCATTCCCACTAGCAATCTATGAGAGTTACAGTTGCACCATATCCTTAGCAACACTTGGAATGGCCAGTCTTTTTAACGTTAGCCTTTCTATTAATAATGGATGGGTAATGATATCTCATTGTGGTTTTTATTTTCATTCTTCTAATGACTAAGGATGTTGAGCATCTTTTTATGTGATTATTTTCTATCTATGTATTTTCTATAGGTTTTGCCCATTTTAAAATTGAGTTTTTTTATTGTTGAGTATGGGTATATTTCAATAATCTAGATAAAGATCCTTTATCAAATATGTGTTTTGCAGTATTTTCTCCCATATCATAGCTTATCTTTTAATTCTCTTGACAGTGTCTTCCAGTGAAGAGAAGTTCATAATTTTGATGAAATCCAATTTATCAGTTTTTATCTTTCTGGATCATATTTTTGATATCATATCTAAGAAATCTTTGCCTAAGTCAATGTTGCAAAGATTTTTTCTTTTGCTTTTTATGAGATGATAATTATACTTTTTAGTTTTATATTTAGGTCCATGATCAATTTGGAGTTAACTTTGTATATGGTGTGAGGTATGGATCAAAGTTTATGATTATTGCATGTGGATACCAAATTGTTCCAATACCATTTATTGAAAAGGCTATTCTTTCTCCATTGAATTGCCTCTGTACTTTTGTCAGAAATCAGTTGACCATGTATGTGCATGCCTATTTCTGGGCTCTCTTCCATTGATCTATTTCCTTATCTTGATACCTATGCTACATTTTCTCGATTTCTTGGCCATTATGGTACTTTGCATTTCCATATGAATCTGAGAATCAATTTGTCAGTTTCTACCATCTCTCCCCCAAAAACGTCTCTTGGAATTTTGATTGGGATTGCAATCTATAGACAAATTTGAGGAGAATTGACATTTAAAAGAATACTGACTTCTGATCCATGAACACAGGATATCTCTTTACTTATTTAGATTTCCTTTAATTTGGCTCAATAATGTTTTACATTTTTCAATTTATACGTCTTGTACCTCTTTGTCAGATTTATCACTAAACATTTCAGAATTTGATTTTTAAATGGTATTTTAAAACTTTTTGATTTTTTGTTTTAGTACATAGAACAGATAGAAAAATCAGTAAGGATATGAAAGAATTGAACAACACAATCCTCCAATTTGATTTAACTGACATCTCTAGAACACTCCATCTGACAAAAGTAGAGTACACATTCTTCTCAAGTGCATGTAGAAAATATTGACCAAGGTAGACCACATTCTTGTTCTTTGTGACTGAGTACAAATATTTTAACTCAGTCTGTAAAATAAAACTATTTTACTAGTTTCAGAGAAGTATGAAAAGTACCTAATGTGTGTGAAAATATTTTGAAGCCATTAGAGGGATTTTGAGAGATAAGGATTAATAATAGAAAAAAGAAAATCTACACTCCCAAAATATGATTTAAAATGTTAACTAAGTACAAACTTCTGTCCTTACATGCCATCGAAGAAGGAGAAGTAAGTACCTCAGGAGTTCAGTGGAGGGAGATCCAGCCAGGATATGTGGATGATGAGAAAAGTGACTCTTGTGGTTTTTTGATCCCTAGTAGAAGTGTCAAATTAGCACACAGAGAAGATATTCTAGACAGTGCAAACAGGCCAGGTAAACTTGGGAAGGTGGAGAAAGGGGATGTGGCTAAGATTAGCAAGTAGTTTAGTTTGATTGAAGCGCAGAGTACATGATGGGGAATAATGTAGTCAGGAAATGTAGTCAGAAAATTAGTCTGAAGTCAGGCAGTGGGTATTTGTGTGTTAGTCTGGGATGTTCTTTGTCATGTAGAGAGAGGAAATTGTGTGTCTTCATATGATTCGCATTGGAAATTGGGAACTGTCTATATTAAAATAGCAAAAGCTATTTGAGTAGATAATTTCTTTCATGGGAAGTAACCACTGAAAACCTAAAGGAAATCTTCAGATTTTTGCCTTTCATCAATTTCATGTGAGCCCCTCATTTGTTTCAGACCTTTAGATATGAACGTTTTTCACTGTTTCTCTTGGTCTGAGGCTTGACCTTTTCATTAATTATCTTATAGTGATTAGGAAATTGAGTCTAGATCAAGCAATAATCTGACTGTAAAACGTAGAAAAGGCCCTTTGTAGATGCTTCCACTCATTGGACGAAGGAGAAGGCACATCAGGGATTGAGGGCAAGGAAGATATCTGAATGTGCTCTTTGTTTGCTTGGAGCCTGTCCCTTGGGGATTATCTCTACAGCCTTTAAAATCTGGGACTCACAGTTTAGCACTTACAGATCTTCCGTTCTTCAATGTCTGTTTCATGTGCATGTCTTAGCTCTGTAACAAGACTAATTTCCTCATGCCAGAGCCTACTTTTTCATTCAGCCGATCTTTACTAAGGACTCGATGAGTTTAAATACTTGTACACAATGCTTGTGTGAATATAATGATGAATCAGTGATGTATCTCAACCTGGTGGGATGGAAAATGTAATGAACTGTTAATCACATATGGTGCTGTTCGAGCCTTAGGGACCACTGACTTTCTGGGTTCCTCAGCAGGAAGGGGTCTTTGTAGACTGCAGGATGGAGCAGGGAGGGGGCTGGATGTTGGAGGCTGAGGGGGATTTCGCCAGTGAAAGGAATCTCCTGGGTATTTGTTAGATCCTCAATATATACCTGGTGACAGGTCAGTTATGGAAAAAGAGGCTCAGTTAAGAAGAAGGTATAATTTAGAGGACATCTCATCGTTAATACCCAGCTGAAAGTGGACTTCCTTGAAAGATGCCCTGCTAGGTTCTGGAAAGAGAATTGGATGAACTTGGATTCAAAAGTCCTGGATTTAATCCCCTGATTTAATCCTCTTTTTCCCAGATGTGTTGTGTGGGGCGGATGGCTTGACCACTTTGAACCTGCTTTATTTTCTGTATAGTGAAAATAATGACAGAAAGCTGACACTGTGTTGTGAAAATCACACCAGAGAAGGTATATGTAGATGTGCTAAGTGCTTTTTTGTGGGGAGACCTCTGCTTGTCCTACACCAGCTTGGCAGAATTCTCCTCTGGGCCTCCCAGTGAAAGAGATGACACTGATTTTCGTATGATTTGGCCTGTGAATTGGCTGAGCCAACTCAATTTCCTTCTCCTTCAGGGCAGTTATTTTTTGGCATCTCCTCTTCTTTGCTACTCTGAATTTTAATCTTTCTAAGACTTGAAGGGATGCTTTCTCTTGAATCAAGACATCTGCTAAGATTCTTTGAATCTTCAGCCTCCTTAATGACTAGTTGTTCAGACTCAGGACTAGAAAGACCAAGGGTCTCAGGCAGAGGAGGCCGACTGGGTAATAGTTGGCTAATAGGACTGTACATTGTTGAGGACAGTTTCCCAGTAGAGAGTCATCAGCCCTTGATTAATATGGAGTGTGGACGTCTGTGACTGGCCTATCTTTACTCATTAAGTCACAAACTGGGGCTCTGACTGCATTTGCAATTCATCAGGGCCCGTGTTCTCTAATTACAGAGTTGAAGACAGCAATACTCAGATCACCCAGCTCTTTCTCTTTGTCATGGAGATATACACTGTGGGGGAAGTTATGACAATGTGTGAACTATGACATTTTTAACATTTCAATAGTGCCAGTGACATTTGGTGGTGTTCCCTTGGATCACTTGTGTGTATGTGTGCGCTGTGCTCTGCTGTAAAACCAGAAAAGGGGAGAGAAAAAAATATTTAACAAACTCTTTTTTTGTTTTTATTTATACTTCTAGGTAGGAAACTCATTTTATATACTCAAGTTGGTAAATATCTTTGTAGTTGTTTTTTTTGTTGCTGCTTTTAACCTGCTCTCTACTTTTTATTTTCTTAATTAAGTCTTAGAAAGTCTTTGAGCTGGACAAATCTGTAGTCTAACCCCCAAATCCTTTGTTTATTACCTCTGACCAGCTACCATATAGTTTTGATTTACATACTTCTGATTTCAGGGAGCTTAGTTCCTCAGAAAGCAGACAATTCCAGTTTTCGAGAACTCGAGTTATTAGCTAAAGCCTTATCACATTAAAATAAAATCTCTCCTTTAACCTTCTGTGCTTTGGAAATAGTTTCTCTTTATTTAGTGTCTCATTCAAGTATTGTTCTGCTCTCTGAAACCCACAAACGGGTCACCCCCTCTCCCTGTGAAAGCCCTTCAAATAGGCACCTTAGCTTGAATACCTGCTCTTTGACTCTTGTCCTCTCCAGGCTGAGCATGTCCTGCTTCACGGGATCACTTCTGAAAACCCTGAACTACAGCCCTATTATATAAGGGGGAGCAGAAGAGTTTATGCCTCAGTGGTCCAATGTCAGCCCTCCAGGCTCACATGGAGAATTTGGAAGAATGCTTTGTGCTCCTTCACTCTGGGTGCAGGTCATTCCCCAGCCCAGTAGTCTACATGTGGGTCTGCAGATTCCCAAGTGGCTTCTCTGCTCTATCCTACTAGCTCCTTCATATATGTGTGTGTGTGTGTGTGTGTGTGTGTGTGTGTGTGTGTGTGTGTATATATATATATTTTTTTTTAATTTGATATCCTAGTAGTTTCCCATGGCTACCCTCTTGTGGTGGGCAGATGAATTTCCTTTCTTTGAGACCATGCCTCTTGCTTGGTACCTGGTCCTCTATCTTTGCATCTTTGACTCTAACTGTTCTAACCCATTTTTTTCTGTTTCTGTTTCTGGTTTTGTTTTGTTTTGTTTTGTTTTTGTTTTGCAATGATGAACAATTCTGTATGGTGGTAGCATAAAGTGTGGTCTCCCTGAAGCTCAGCTCTGATCATGCACTCCCCTGCTGAATGAGTGAATGCATGAATGAATAAAATACAAAAAAATAAAAAAATAAATGTTCAAAACCAACAAAGAGACAAAGACCAAATCTTGGAACCAATATTTAAGGTATAGAAGAAAAGAGGATGGGAACAGAAACTATTGAATATCTTTACGTACTAAGCACTGCACTAAGTGGTTTTCTTTGCATCTACTTGTAATATTCTACCCTCTATTGGTTTATTAATTCCAAACCTTTTGGAGGTTTATTTTTGTGTGAGTGTATGTGAGTATGTGTGTGTATGTGTGTATGTGTATGTGGAATTTAGGGAAGGAGAACAGTTCAAAGTTTGGACAAGAACCAAATGCCGTAGAGGGGCAAGGGTTGAGAGAATTGCTGGATTTGGCAATTTCTGAAGAGAACAGATTGTGTCTAAGTGGTTCTCTGAAGTGTGCCTGGAGGGCAGGGATTGTGTTGTTCTGTGCACTTCCTCAGCAACACTTGCAAATATGCACTTAAATGTTTTTTGATGGTGATGGTGATTATCAAAACATTTTCCTTGAAATAACACTTCCTATTTGAAAAATTTATGCAAAAATATGGGATCCGGTCCAGCTTTGTGCTCACCCTTTGAATACACTTATTCTCTGGGAGGGTGCCTGTAGCACCACCCTGGGGGCAGACACTGAAAGTGAGAATCAGTTAGTGACAGGCCAGTTAGAGGAAATGGTTGCCCTAAACTTTAGCCTTGGAGGGAGAGATGGAACATTCTTTCATGAACACTTACAACTTATTTGCTAAGTTCTTCAGACTCAGTGTTTCTTTCAGTCCTTTGGAAAAGGGCACCACTGTTCCCATGTTAGAGATGAGGAAACTTGGGTTTTAGAGCATGTAAGTGGCCCAAGTTACCAGAGCTAGAAATGACGAAATTGAGATTCACAGGTGTGTCTCACTTCACAGTGAAACACCTTAATTTTTCAGATGCCAGTGTGGGATCTGTTTTAAATGGTTCTTGAAATTTCCATGGACACATGGGGAACATGACTACCAGAATCAAAATGAGATATCAGAGTGTTCCAAATGCTCTTCCCGACGCTAAGGTGTGTGCTCAGGTGGAGCCCTGGCAGTGGGGAATTAAGGACCTTTACAACCTCTGATTTTGGCTCCCTGGTCTTTCCTTAAGAGCAGAAAAAAGAGTGCTGCAGGCTGGAGAAGGAGTGTCTGCATCATGACAAAGGAGGCGAGACCAGGAGATCCACCTTGCTTCACATGAAACCGTTTTCCAACTTAGCTGGAGGTGAAAGGTTCATGCATTTGTTTATTCGTTCTTCCTACAAACATTTACAGGTTCATTTTAGCAGAATAATCCTTGATTGAGGACAGACGTGTGACGGCAGTAACATCGGAAAGATGGGAATATGGGTTTATATCCTCAAGAGTGACAAAAACTGCCTACCGTGCGTCAGGCACTGAGCTGGGCTACAAGGATCACAGAATGAACAAGGTAGAGGAGAAGTGTGCTGTCCAGTACCGTGACCACTAGCCACATGTGGCTCTAAATTAAATTAATTGCAAATAAATACAACAATTCCATTCCTCAACAGTAGTAGCCACATTTCAGGTATTCAGTAATCACATGTGGCTGGTGCCTGTCCTCTGGGGTAGCACAGGTATATAGAACATTTCCATGATTGCACAAAGTTCTGCTGGGCAGTACCTGGGAAAGCAAATGTTCCCTCTGGGACAGAAGGCCTGGATTGAAACCTCGCTCTGTCTCTTATCAGCTGTGGGTTTGTGTGCACTTGAGCAGATTCTTTCATAATCTCTGCATTTCTTCCCTGCATTTCTTCCAAGCACGATTGGAACAACAAAATAGGGAACATCTTACAGGGCACTCACTATGTTCTAGACACTACGTAATGGCTTTATTTGCATCAACTAATGTACTATTTATAATCACTCTATGAGGTAAAATCTATAATATGATTATCTACATTTCACAGATGTACAGACAGGAACAGAAAAGTTCATACAGCTATTTGTTGGTGGGACTGGGCCATAAACCCAGGCGACTGGCATTGAGAATCAGTGCTCTCGGTCTTAGTTGTAATTCCTAATACTGGCATTGATTTCATAGTGCTGTTGGGAGAATTAAATCATTGACTCCATTAAGATCTTAGTATCTGCCTGGCATGGAGTGAGAGCTCAAGAAATGTTATTATTATTATTCTGGCCTTCATGGAACTTAGAGAATCTCAATTTTTATTTCTTCAGGAATCTAGGAGAGGTGGACACGCCATTCCTCTTGTTAATAGAAAACAGCAAAATATGGCAGAAAGAGAGCTGGAGTGGGAGAAGGGTCCTTAGCCCTTGCTCTTCCCTGCCTTGGACATGTCACTTCCTCTCTCTGCCTCAGTTTCCTATCTATAGTGTGTGGATTAACTAGAATATTCCTGGGCTCTGTTTCCTATGCCAGATTCTCCGATGCGATGATGAATGGGACCTAATTTGCATTGCACAGTTATAATTCACGTATAAATATTAGCTTATGCAACTGGTTAATCACTTAATGTCAGATAAATGTGCAGAGCAAGGCATTTAATATGTTTACAGAAAGTGCACAAACCACTTCCCATTAATTGTGCTTACCCAGTGTCCTAGCATGGGTGTGTTGGGGCAGCGAACTTCACGTGGGCAGCTGTCCCCCTAACTTTTCATTCAGATCTGGCTTTCGTTTACACCACGGGCTCCCTCTCACACACTTGGGACCTGGGGTTTTGAAGATACGTATGCGAACAAACAGTGCAGTCCTCAGAATTGGAGGCACATGAGGCATTATCTCTCTCTTCAAACAGTCTGAGCTCCGTGTGAGCACTTCATTTTTCATGTAGTCAGAGAAAAGATGGGAGTTACCACTAGTTTACACCAGGGTGTCAAGCCTTCTTTTTCCGTCTTGTTTTTCTTTTTTCTCTTCTTTAAGTTTTACCGCTGGAGATCCAGGACAATTTCAGGACAGTTATGGGAAATTTCTCAGGTGTGATAAAGATGTTCTGGGTTTCTGTTTCATTGGTTTTTATGGGACTGTGGGTGGCTGTAAAACCAGAGCAGGAACAGTGTGGCTGTCTGCCTGACGGTGTGGACTGTGCCGGGAGCCAGGAGGGGCGGGGCCAGAGCAGGATGACGCAGAGAAAGGGTGGGCTTTGAGCTGCACTAGTCGGGCTCCCGCTATCCCCATGGAGAGGATGGGCCCTGGCTGGAATTCCAGTGAAAACTGAGTGAAGGGACCCTTTGCGGAGGGAGGTGCAGAGTTGAGGGAAGCAACACAGCGTGGCAAGGCACCCAGGGACTACCAGCAGTGTCAGGCTGTTTGAACCGGGGGCTTGAAGGGGTACACACAGGAAACCGTGTCACTGAATTTCTGGAGAGAGCCGGCATGGCAAGGAGAAGGGGCACTCAACAGCTGCAGTCACAGGGGTTGGAAACCCTGCTAGAAATGTGGGGTACACGCAGGATAGGGAGTGGGGAAGACAAACCCTAACCTCTTCTCATCAGCCAGATTACTGCTGGAGCCTTCCTTTGGCTGAATGCAGCTGGAAGCAAAAGGCGGGGAATGCAGGTGGACTAATGCAATCCCTTCGGGCCAACTCTGCGGGGTGTGGAGTGGGGCAGAGGGGCAGAATACGGCTGTGGCGCGAGGGCAGGTGGAGACTGCTCAGCACAGACAGCTGCGGAGAGCTGTGTGGATGTTAGGTAAAGGAGTAAGGAGGGGGAGGAACGTGGGAGCGGCGTTGAGAATCAGGTTTCATCTCATCAAGTCCCCCCTTCCCTTTCTCCATTAGCAATCAGCTCCTTTCTAAACAGATCGGCATCAAATATTTGCTGAACTATGACTACGCAGGGTCAACAGTGAATGCAGTGAACGCAGAAAGGGCATCTGTTTGAATCAGATAGACCTGGGTTTTCTTTTCAATCCTGGTGTAGTTTCTCATTAGCTAGGTAGTCTTTGACCAGTTAATCAAACTTTCTCATCCTCAGTTTTCATATCTGTAAAGTGGGACTAATTATACAGACATCACAGTATTGCCATTAAGTCACAATTGGATAATGAATATAATACACCTAGCCCAGGACCATGATGTTCATTCCTGCATTCATCGAACAAGTGCATCCTGGGATGGATGGAACGAGACAGGGCCTTGTCTTGTTCATATCATCAACAGTCTAGTCAAAGGTGGATATTTGTTGTATATACATATAAACAAACATGGAATTACACAATTTTCCATGTAAAATTATATTCATAGAGACATATGTGCATAGATTCATACCCAATGTTTTAAGAAAGCAAAGCCTGAGGTGATCTGGTAGGAGGGGTGGAGTCGATATTGGGGATCAGGGAAGTCCCCTCTAAAGAAGGCATGCAAGGCTGAGACCTGGAGAGTGTGGAGACACTGGCCAGTGGAAGGTGCTCAGTGAAGTCGCAGCAGCAGCAGCAGCAGGAGAAGAAGTAACCGTGGGGTGGAGCGGTGTGGAAGACAGGACACCCTTCTCCTTGGGATCTTCTCCCTCACTGCTGTGCCTTCCAGGAGACTTGCCGGGTTCTGTGCCACCTTTCTGACCTCTCCAGATATTGAAGCACTGTTGGGTGCAGTTCTTCTATGCCTTCACTCACTCCCTTCATGATTCCATCCAGGCTGGTGGTTTTAAATACCATTTATTTGTCCTAATTATTAGCCCAGCTTTCTCCCCTGTATGCCAGACTTGTTCATTGAACTGCCTACTTGATATCTCAACATGGCTGTCTCGTAAGTGTGCCAGATATTCCACTCTAAAATTAAACACCTGGTTTCTATTCATTCCCCTTCATAAATTTTCTCCTCTCGCAGTTTAATTCTTCTAATTTTCCAGGACAAATACTTTAGAGTCTTGGCTCTTCTTTTCATTTCACACTCTAGGATCCTTAAGCAAATTGTCTTGGCTCTACTTTGAAAGTGCACCCAGAGTCTCAACACTCTTCACTCCCTCCTCCACTGCTCATGGCTGATCCATGGCGCCATCATCCACCTCTCACGTGGATTGTTGTAACAACCTCTTGCTCCCTGCCCACCTACCATCGACTCTCCATAAAGTGGCCAGAGTGGTCCAATAAGCTGTAAGTCATATCACATAATCCTTGCTGAAAAATCTCTAGTAGCTTCCATCTCACTCAGAGTAAGACCTTAGGTCTTCCGTGGATCACAAGATCCCATGTAATTTCCCCCCACTCTCTGCCCCTGCTCCTTCTCTGACTTTGTCCCCCATGTCTCTCCCACTCACGCCCTGTGCCCCAAAGCTCTGGCTTCTTTGCTGTTCCTCCAGTTTCCAACACAGCGCTGTTCAGTCCTCTTCTCTTGCACTCTGTTTGCGATGCAGATTGTGCACTTGGCTTGAGCTTTTACTGCCCCATGTCTCTGCTGAAATCCCATCTTTTTAGAAAAACCACCCTGTGTAAAATTCAATTTCTTCCCACCGATTACTGACACTCCTTATGCTACTTTATTTTTCTTTATAACAATTTGCTGTCATCCAGCATGTTAATTCTTATCTCTGGCACGTCTGTCACTCTCATAAGAATTAAAGTTCTAGGAAGGCAGGGACTTGGTCTCCTCTGTCGTGGGATGCACAGGACAGGGGACCTAGACTCACCTGTTGATCAGCTGGATTAATGAGCGTGAGAAAGTCCCAGCACAAGATACTCACTCTAGTAACAACTCATCCTTGAAAGCTACTTCTCCAAGAAAGGAAAGGAAGTTACTCTAGTCTAGCATTAGTGGCTTCCTTTCATCCTGAAGTCCTAACTAGTACTTGGGCATTTTAACCAGTTGGTCAATTAATATTTATTGGTAATCTACTTCCTGTGCAACCCTGTGTTGGGTATTATGAGAAACACAGAGAAATATGTGATATAATTTCTGTTCTTAAAGATATTATAGTCTAGTTGAGGTGAAAACACACACAACCAACAACAACACTGGTAATTGACAATGCAAGTCAGTGGCAGTAGCATTAATAGCTGTGTTCCAGGCACTGCACCAAACTCTCACATTCAAAGTCTTATCTAATCCTTATAACACTATGAGAAAGGTGTCATTGTGATCCCCCAAAGAAACAAACAGATAAGAAAGTGGAAACCAAGAAAGCACAAGTAACTTTTCCAAGGTGAGTGTTAGTGTGAGTTTGTGAGGATGGGGAAAGTGGATAAACTGGCAGAAGCTGGATTCAAATCCACCTGCCTATCAGGACCATGATTACAAATCATGTTTTCCAAACCAAAATTAAAAAAAAAAAAGGCCACTGTATTAATTCATGACATGAATGATTGTTGAGATGATTATTCGTTGGCTATGTATTTATAGCAGAGCTTACTAAATACAAGGCATGGTGCTTTGTAGTGGGCATAAAATGATGTGAACCCACTGTCATGGCCCTGCCTTCCAGCAGCTCAGAAGGCAGGATAGAAATTTGAAATCAGGACATCATCCGGGAATCAGAAGTATGGGGAGTTCCTTCCCAGGAAGAAGTCCCTCTGGGCTGGAATAGTTGGACTTATCACAAAGGAGGGACTTTAGGTTGGCCTAAAAGATGGGGAAAAATGTGTAGCTGGAGGGGAATGGAAGAAAGAATAGAAAAATCAGTGGCAAAGCATGATTCTGGTTGTGTGGTTTGATTTCTTTTTCTTTTTCCTTTTTTTCTGGAGACAGAGTCTCAGTCTTTTGCCCTGGGTAGAGTGCAGTGGTGTCATCATAGCTCCCTGCAACCTTGAACTCCTGAGCTCAAGCAGTCCTCTTGCCTCAGCCTCCCAAGTAGCTGGGACCGCAGACGGGCACCACTAGGCCTAGCTAATTTTTCTGTTTTTTGTAGAGACAGGGTCTTACTCTTGTTCAGGATGGTCTTGAACTCCTGGTCTCAAGCGATCCTTTCGCCTTGGCCTCCCAGTGTGCTGGGATTACAGGCATGAGCCACCGCATCTCCACAGTTTGATTTCTGTTTAGCAAATTCTCACCCAGCTTGAGCATCTCTGGGAAGCCTATTTGATCTCTGCCAAGCAGTCTTAGGTCCCTGCCAGTTGTTGCACCAGCACATCTCCGTCTACCACTCCATATTATAACCACCCTGTTTTGCACAAGACTGTTAGCAGCCATGGACAAGACACCTTGTCTTGTCTTCTGTGAGTTGCTAGTACCCAGTACATAGTAAATACCCAAAAATCAATTCATGGATCAAGGTGTGCTTTTTACTCCTGTCTACTAGAAACTCCCTGTGAAGGAATCACCCTTTTTACTTTAACATCTTCTGACCAAGGAATTATATTCAAACCTGGCTGAACTTGAAGGTTGTAACACCATTCTGGATGCATCTGTCATTCTGATGTGGCTTTAAGCTGTCATTTGGTGCCTGGGCTACGGTTTTTGTTGTATTGACTCCTGAGAAGAGGTACTTGGTAAGATACTTAATAGACACATGTTTTTAGAAGATGCTTCTGCAGAATGTTTCTGAAAAAACAATGAAGAGAATGAAGGGTAGTTTTGAGAAGGCAGGATTGAGTTGAGTTTTTACTGCATGTTTTCTTTTTCCCTTTTCCCCTTTAACCCTAATGGAAACTACGAATATAGACACATACTGTTTTAGATTCTCAGATCTAATGCGTATTTACTGAGTAGTTACTGTATGTCAAGCATTATGCTAAGTGCTTCCATGTGCATCACAATAACCTGGTGAGTTTACTTCTTATTTTCTTATTTCCAAGTTGAAGAATTAAAAACATGGTATAGAGAAGTTGGTGATTTAAGCCTATTATGAGGAGCTGGTAAATAAGAAACTAATTTTTTTTTTTTTAGGAGAGTCCAAAAAAGAGAGCGGAGCTTAAATTATGGAAGGAAGAATTCGAGAAGCAGAGACACATACTTTCAATGTTATTAGCACGATACTTTCAATATTACTGTATCTTGGCAATAAGGGGTGAATGCTAAGATTCCTCTTAAGGGCGTTATTTAGGGTTCCTGCCTGCAAGAAGCTCTAGTTGGAGGGAAAAGGAGGTACAATTTTAGCCGAAGAAAAGAAGAGCAAAAGGCAGATCTTTTTCCTTGTGAAAAACTATTGTGAGACGGTATGAATGTGTGTTGGCATGGCCTGGTGGAGACTGTAGGGAAATGGAAACAGTTGATGTTAGTAGAGTTATTGATTAATGATTGACTGTGCTTTGAGTCTGCTATTTTTATGGTGACATTATTTTCAGTAATTCTGAGGGAAACACAAGTGTGATAACTGAAGGAAAAGCTAGGTTTTCTTTGCAGTATAACAGGACCCTGACCAGGAAGAATATTAACCACCCTTCCAGATGACCATGGGACAAAACTTCCTTTCCCTCTGGTTTCTCATTTCTCAGTTTGTAGAAGCATATAGAGACTCCTAGAATTTGGTAATTGAAGGGTTATCAAAATATCCCCTTTTTACAGATCAGGAGACTATAACCCAGAGAGGTTCCAAGATCTGTCCCAAAGTCAATCATAACCTGTGGCACGATCAGAACAGAAACCTGACTCCCAGCTTTGGGGTTGGGGAGAGAGCACAGGACTCAGACTGAGAGCTGTGGTTCAAGTGCAACTCAAGCATACCTCTGCTCTTTTCCATGCACCTTGGTTACCTCACTTATCCTGTGAGTCATGGTTCCAAATCAGTAATTATACGTGCTTCACAAGATCCTAAGAGGAGCCCATGAAAAAACATCAAATTGTTTGGTAAACTGTAAGGTAACATATGAATGGCAGGGACTGTTAATAATTTGACTTTCCTGTACCACCTTTTGAAGACATTGGAAACTTCCTAGTGCATGGCTTTCCTCTCTCTGGTTTTATATGTTTCTGCCAGAGGTGAAGGATGGAATCTGAGTTAGATAACAAGACAGAACCAAACAAGGTATTTGGGAAGTGAGAATTATTTTTTCAGAGCAGACCTTCTCAAATTGACAGAAACCATCTCATCACACTTGGCCATTAACCAAAATCACCCTGAAGATGATCTACCCTTAGAAGCTCAGGAGCCCAAGGAAATATAACTTTAAGCTGCATTCTAGTTAATGTGTGAGTTTCCACTGCATTGCCCCAGCTACTCTTGCATTCAATAAACATGAGGGATTGCACTGTAATAGCAACCAATGCACCCGGACACACACTTTAATTAAAGGAATACATCACACAATAAAGTGCATTTAAATGAAAAATCTTTCCATTGGAAGTATAGTTTCTTTCTTTTTTTTTCTTTCTGTGGTACTTTTCTGATGTTTAAACACTTCTAAGAGAAAGGAAGAGCAGGCTAGCTAGGGTCAAGGTGAGATTCTCCAGACAGATTGCTGGGAGCTTGGGGGTTATGGCGACCTTGCCCTGACAAAGTGTTGACAAAACCTCCTATGTGACAAGTGGTACAAACGGCATCTACTGTGGCCACACAATGAGATGGATGATTAGAGCTGGTGCATGGATGAGATGCTGTTAGAGGATTTCTTAGTCTCAGGAGGAGGAGTGATGACTGGAGGAAGGTGAAATGCGGAGAAAGTCATCAGACTGCTGGGTTGATGTTGCACTTTGTGGATGGACGTCCAGCCTGCTGTCTTCGTAAGAGAAGCCTGGCTGCCATTGTCTTTGGGCAGGAAACCAGGCTAAAGAGCCCATCTTCCCCTCCCCATGCCCATTATGGTATTCTATTCCTTATATTTTACTGAAAAATAATTTATGTGCAATAAACCACATTCATTTAAAGTGCACAGTTCAATTGGTTTTGACAATTGTAAGTGCCTGTGAAGCCACCACCAAGATATGGAACATTTCTGGCTGCTTTGCCAGAGATTCCTCATGCCCCTTTGTAGCCCATCTCTCCTTCCGCCTCTTGCCCCAGAAAAACATTAAACCGCTTTTCGTCACTATAGATTAGTTTGCATTTTATGTAAGGAGAATCATGTAATGTATACTTCTTTCGTGTGTCTGAATCGTTTTTCACTGATCGCAGAAGAGGAATCTGCTTCTCAGACTCCTCCATGTTGTTGTGTGTGTCACAGTTTGCTCCTTCCTATTTCTGAGTGGATCGTGGTGTTTGAAGGTGAACACAATCCCTATCGTGATTACTTGGCTCCTACTGCCGGTGCCAGTACCTGAGAAACTCCCTAAGCGTATTTGAGCTGAGGTAATTTGTCACCACATTTTAGCGGTTCAGGGACTGCTCTAGTGACCAGCAGTGGTGATCAGAATTTCCCAGTCTGGGTTGCACAGTAAGATTGAGGTTGGCCTCCCCTCCCTCCATTCCTCCTTTCCAATTTCCAGTCCTCTTTCCATCACTGTTTATTGAACACTGACCATGTCCCACGCACTGCTCTAGGCACTTGGGTACATCAAGAAACAAAAACAGAAATCTCACTCACTGTGAAGCTTGCCATATCTGTCAAATTAAAAAAAAATGTTATAACATTTATTGTTATAGTTAGTTTTACAATAACAAATATTGTTAGTTGGTCATAAATGCTGTAAGGGAAATAAAGCAAGAAAGGGGAATAGGGAAAACCAGGATAAGAGAGCAGTCTTAGATAGGGTGCTCAGGGAAGGTCTCATCAGGACAGTGACATTTGAGCGAGCCAAAGCTCCAGAGCAGAGTCTGCAGCCAGTTCTCTGGGTCTCCGCCTTAGTGCTCGTATCTAGAGCATGATCTTTTGAGTGTGGGCAGACCTTTCACAGCACAGGAGACAGGAAGCCTCATGACACCCATTCTTGAACTTCCCAAGGCTTGTATCTCCTTAGCGCTAGGTGTTCCCCCTGGTTGATTTGCAATCTCCGTGATGTTTGGTTCTGGTGACTGAACTTGGAAAAGGATGTGAAGAAACTGGAGCAGACCAAGAAAAAAATACATGTTCAAAGTGAAGGAAAATCATGCTTAGGAGGAAACATGAGTGAATATTTTTGACATTGGATGGTGTGGTGAGGTCTTGCTAATTTTTTTTTTCTTTCTGAGGAATGTTCTCTTGCCCTAAAGTTGAGTATCGAATGATTGACAATGATGAGGGTTCTGACCTGAAGTGTGAAATTGTTTAGAGGTGAGGTTGTGCAAAGAGGTGTGGCAACAAATTGTTGTAAATCTAGATGGAGAGGGTGTAAGGGGACCTCTTCCCATTAAGACAGTAACCTGATAATCTTCTAGGCATTTCCCCTAATATACCTAAAAGACATTTTAGTTTTCATTCATACCCCACACTCTGGTCTTTAAGCATTTTAATGCCAGCAGTTGCATCCCTCCTTTCCTGGCTGCACACACACTCACACCCCTATGAAGTTGACTTCTAAGGTCTACCAGTCAAGTATAATTAAATTAACCTGTTGGGATCTTATCATCCTAAGAACCAAGAATTAGACTAGATGCCTAGTGAACACTGTGAAAATTGAAGCATTCTTATGAGTTGTTAACTTCAAAGCATCTAGTAAAACATGGCAGATGATTAAAATCTTGGGTTTTTGAGGCATACAGGCCTGAGTTCAAGCCCTGCCTTTTTTCGTGGTCATGCCGTTACTAAATGAAAAGCTGCACAGAGATGGTAAACCATCTACTTCACACTGTGAAGACTGAATGAGATAAACCAAATCCAGCAGTGTATGCAAAAGGGAGTGTATTATGACTGAGGTTGGTTTATTTCTAGAATGTAAGATGTTAATGATAGGAAAAATATAAAAATGAAATTGACTGTATTAAAGGTTCAAGGAGAAAAACTACATTAATATCTCAATTGACACATGCAAATAGTAGTAAATAAAATTTACTACTGTTCATGATTTACAAAACAAAAATAAGAAAGCAAAACAAAAGAGTAAGCAAAAAAAGTTTGCAAACCAGGAGATGAGTGCTTCTTTAACTTAATAAAGATGATCCACCAAAAAATATAACAAAGATTATTTTAATAGGAAAATATTAGGAGCATTTCTTTTAAAAATCAGGAGTAAGACTGGAGCTTCAAATCTGCATTGTACTGTGAGTCTTACTCATCACAATAAGATAAGAAAACAAAAAAGTCATTATCCGTAGATAATATGATTCTCTACCGGTAAGACTCAAACTACAGTCAAATTATTAAACTTAATAATTTTAAGTTATTTTAAACAAAATCAAATGAATTTTTATTCCCCAGAAATAATGAGTTAGAAAGCACAATTAAAATATAATGTACAAGGTGTATCTTTTTCCAATATCCAACAAGAACAGATAAAGCAAAAGTTGTATAAGACCTTTATGGAGAAAATTTTACAACTTTTATTAAAAGACATAAAGAAAAACAATTTGAATGGAGAAACAGACCATCCTCAATAGAATGAAAACCTCAATTCTTTGCAGGTTTCTCTGTTGCAATACAATTCAATCAGATTTGCAACAGGCACTTAAGCTGATTTTCTATTGCATGAAATATAGCAAAAGTCCAAGAATAAGCCAGACTCACCAGAAGATGAATAAAGGGTGTGTTGTTGAGGCTGTGTGGGCAACTTAACAGGTATCAAAAGGTATAGTTTTATTCTATACTCCAGTTCACTCTGTGCATATGCACGCGCGCGCGCGCACACACACACACACACACACACACACACACACGGAGGCATGGACATATTGGCAAATGGCACAGAATAGAGAGCCCAGAACAGATCTGTGCAGAACATACATGAAAACTTGATATAACAAAGTTGGCATAGCTAAAAAGTGGTTATAGTATAGAGACTATTTAATTAGTATGTTGGGACAATTGGTTATGCATCGGAAAGAAATAAATTTGGATCTGACTCAACATATACAAAAATAAAATTTCAGATAGAGTTGAGCCTTAAATGTGTGAGAGAAATATTAACCTTTAAGAAGAAAAGTTTGGAAACTATCTTTTAACCTTATGATAGGATTTTCTGAATTAAGATGCAAAATAAATATAAGTTCTATTAATTAATGTTCATAACAACAAGAAATATTTGTTCATTAAAAAACAACCAAAAAAAATACATGAAAAGATATGCCACAAACGTGGAGAAGATACTTGTATCCCTATCAAAGGATAAGGACCTGTTTTATATAAAAATATGTCAATTTATAAGCAGATATTGAAAGCTAAAAAATAATTGTTAAAATGAATGAAAAGGCATACAATTTAAAAGAAAGCACTAATGGAAAATGCTGTGGTCTGAATGTTTGTGTCTTCAAAATTTATATGTTGAAACTTACCCCCCGATGTGATGATATTAGGAGGTGAGACCTTTGGAAAGTGATTAATTAGGTCATGAATGTGATGAATGCACTTATAAGGGGCTGAAGAGACCAAACTTCCCCCCTTCTAGCTGTGAAAGTGCAGCTAGAAGGTGCCATCTATGAACCAGGAAGTGGGCCTTCACTAGACACCAAGCCTATTGGTGTCTTGATCTCAGATTTCTCAGCCACCGCCACTGTGAGAAATAAATTTCTGTTGTTTATAAGGTACCCAGTTTCCAGTATTTCTCTCTAGCATCC
>CAUYSK010121792.1:0-20751 GCA_963575035.1 Avahi laniger | reverse complement strand
ATATTTTTAGTTGTCCAATTGATTTCTTTCTAATTTTAGTAGAGATGGGGTCTTGCTCTTGCTCAGGCTGGTTTCAAACTCCTGAGCTCAAACAATCCACCCACCTCGGCCTCCCAGAGAGCTAGGATTACAGGCGTGAGCCACCGCGCCCGGCCCATTGAATTTTTTTAAGCCTATTTCAGACACTCATTTTTTTTATCTGTAAAATTTTAATTTGTATTACAAGGAATTTCAATATCTAGATACTGAAGGACTGTGGTCCCCAACCCCCGGGCCACTGATCAGTATCAGCCCATGGCCTGTTAGGAACTGGCTGCAGAGCAGGAGGTGAGCAGTGGGTGAGTGAGCAAGGCTTCATCCGAATTACAGCTGCTCCCCATCACTCGCATCACCGCATAAGCTCCCCCTCCTCAGATCAGCAATGGCATTAGATTCTCATAGGAGAGTGAACCCTCCTGTAAACTGCACGTGCGAGGGGTCTAGGTTGCGTGCTCCTTATGAGAATCTAATGCCTGATGATCTGAGGTGGAGCTGAGGCAGTGATGCCAGCGCTGGGGAGTGGCTGCAAATACAGATTGTCATTAACAGAGAGGTTCGACTGCACAGTAAATGCTCTTGAATCATCCCCAAACCATCCCTCCCACCCCAGTCCATGGAAAAATTGTCTTCCATGCAATTGGTCCCTGGTGCCAAAAAGTTTGGGACACTTGGAGAAAAGTATACCCCATTGTTTCAAAAATAAAAGAAATCTTACAGTTCAAGGAATCCCTACCAACAAAGCACCAATGGAAGGAAATTCCCTTCCTAAAAAGCCGAAAGCCTGTCTTCAAATGTTTTTCATGACTCAACCACTATTTATTTTCATTTTCTCTAGGCATGAAGTGACCTTTGGAAAAAAGCTTTATTAAAGTTGTTTATAGACATATTTCCTAGTCCAATAGTAATAAACATCATTTTTCTGGTATAAATTTTTTAAAAAAAGAAATGTGTAGGACATTTGGTGTTTGTTCATCTTAATTCATCTTTCTAGTCCACCGCTTGAAATTGTCTTTGGGCAAGGGTGGCTTTGCTGAAAGAGCCGAGGAGGAGCTTTCCAAAAATAACCACACACATTCCCTCATAAAAATAAAACTAGAGGTCTTGGTTTAAGTCCAGCCAGGTTGACTGCAAAAATAAATTCATGATCAGTCTTTAACATGGCCCTGACGTCTCTCTCCCACCCCTTGCCACAGCAGAATTCGAGTTAGGCTTTCTCCAAGCAAAGGATTTACCCACAGTGGTGCAGACCTGGTTTGGAACATTTTATTGGCAACACTGGTGTCACATTCAGGAACCGCAGACTTTTGTCAGACTGTGTTAGCATCAATGACAAGTATCAATGGTCAACTGTATTTGAAATATTGTTAAAGTACCTAGAAATAATAGGCATTAAAATTCATTCCGTTCACTGCAACAAACCTCTAAAGATTTCATGTCTTCAGTGGAACTGGCATACTGTAATTGTTATTTGGAACTTAATGTAACCTCAACAGCAGCAGAGAGAATACAGTCCTCTCATTATACACATGCTCTAGGATCATTTATTTTAATGCTTTCAAATAAATATGTTCCATGCAGCACACTACAATAAATAAGGAACAGCAATGTTCTTCTAGTAAATCCATTCATAATGTGAGTCACCATGTAAAACACCACATCTCAAGTCTTTGGCCCTGTACCATATCATGAGGCATACCACATCTGCACCCAATCATATCTGGCTTCATATGGATTTAATAGGACTACTCCAGAAGTGCATGTAAGCACAAATTTAACCAGAGGTTTCCAGCTATTAAATACAGCTACTAAGTAGTTAAAAGGCAACAACTAAACCCGTAAAAGGCCCCCCCTCCTTCATTTCTGAGACAGAAATATAAAGATAGAAATGCTCTGGTGAATTTCAGGTCAGTGGGAAGCATGGCAGGATATATTTGGAATACTTGGAGCGAAGCTGGCACAACATGGCACCCAGAATGTTACAGCGACACTGATACTGAATGGACACGAAACACAGTGGACTTGACTGCAGGCGCTGAGCTCCAGGATGTGAAGGTGGGGGCTGCGGTGAGGGCGGCTCGTTTCCACTAGGTGGAAATCTCCACGGTGCCCTCCTCCTCGCTGTCAGCTCTGTTAGCGCGAATCTCCACCAGGGTCCTGGCAAATCGGGTCCATTCGTCATTGTGGGGAACTGCAAGCTGCAAAGCAAATTAATGGAGAAATGATGAACACGTTATCTTTCGTGTCTGAAAGGCTTGAAGCCTAAAAGGCTGTTCCTCCCAAAGCAGATGTTTCCCTTGGAATGCAGAGGAAACCAAATATTCTTCTTCTTTGGAACAAGTAGGGCCTAAGGTGTCACTCTTAAACTAACCACTCAAGAGAACCATGTCACTCTCAGAAGCAAAATCACTCACCAAATTTATAAAACTTTTAAAACCTATGTAACCTATACAATTACAGCAGCCACATTAAAGCACTTGTAGTAATGAAAACTCTTCATAATACCAGACTTACAATGAATGCAGCAAATAAAATTGCATTATTGACCAAGACTTTGAAATAAATGTAGTATTTTCTTTCTAGTCAATGCGATTGATTCTTTTTCTGAAGTATTGCTAATGTGTCAATACACACAGCAAAAGAATAGTTTACATATGCAAAGAAATCTTCCTACTAGGAAAGAGGGCTTGGGTCTTTCCAGAAACACTTATATGATGATAACAATGAAAAATAGTACTAGTAATAGTAGCTAACTCTAACTACTTATATGTATTAACTCATTCCTCACAACAATCCTATGTAGGGTAAAATAGTTTCAATTTACAGCAGAAGAAATTGAGGCAGAGAAAGATTGATTAAATAATCTCACTGAGGTTGCAGACCTAGCACGTATCAGCGCCAATGTAATCTGGTTCCAGTGTTTGTGCCCTTAGCCAGTGTGCTATACTGATTTGCCAAAACGGGGGATTTATAAGATTTCCAAAATAATATCTTCTTCTGTGTACAATTCAGTAAATAGGAAATTAACCCCCCAAGGCAAACTGAATGTATGAATTTTTGTTAACTGTTTTAAAGGATATGATTTCTCTACATAGCATCCAAAAATTGAATTGTTTAAAGATATCGTACAAGCGTTTGACATAGCAAAAAAAATTATTTGAAGATGAGAAACATGATTGAGTAGAAGTCTGAATGGTTTTCATATAGAATAAAATTGATTTAGACTTTAGAGCCCTTTTCTTGAAGTTTTATTCCATAAGATGGTATAATTCATCTATAGGTAGTAGTGCTACACATGATATCCACATATTCTATAAACGTTAAGAATACACATTCATCCCAAGCAACACACATTCTTAAAAATAAAAAAGAGGAAGCAAATAAATCTAAGTGGTGAGATCACATCTACAGCTAGAAAATGACTCACTATACAGAGCCAAACAAATAGAATTTAAAATTTTTATTACAAGGATACTATCTAAGAAAACTAATTAGAGAGTGGCAACGTCATTCTGCAAAGGATATACTTACCCTTAAGTGAGTGTTCTAGTTAAATGTTTCAAGAATATAATTCTGCAAATGATATACTGGTGGGGGAAATAAGCTCTTCGACTTATTTTGAGAAATACGTATCAATAAGAATTCTCATTTAGTCATATGAATGAGTTCTTGAATGGTTAAATACTTGTCTAGTTATTGAAATGAATCCATATTTCTTTTTAAGCAATGACACAAGTTCACAATAGTATTGAATGACACTCAATCTATTTTCCCTGCTTTGAGCTCTTTTCCTATATTCCACTATTCTTCATTTTTCTCTTTAGTTTTAGAAAATACCGCGCTGGGGAAATGAGGCCCCCAAAATAAATGATACAAAGGAGCTAACAAAAAGCATAAGCAGAAAAGGGTTGGATTACATTTATGTAAGAGAATAGGTTCACTATTTCTTTTCCCTCCTCCAACCTCTGACCAAGCCCTCCTAAAAAACACCAACAAAACAAAAGCCCAAGAAGAGACAAAAGCCCAATCATAATAATACATTTATAACTTTTTCTCATATAAGGTGAGAATCAGGCTAAAGCAAAAGTGCCCCATAACTTTATACAACTTTGAATGCTGGGGAAAAAAGCAGGTCTTAACTAATAATACATAGTATGTTGCTCATAAAGAGCTGAGTTTGGTTCCCAAGGAGAACGCTATATTATCGGTTAAAATGATGCAAATTTAAGTTAATACCATGCCCTCTGTAATGTTTCATTGATAGCAATGTATAGAAACTATACACTAAAACAAGAAAATAGGTAAATGTGTTTACATAGTTTCATGTGGCAGTAATGGCAACACTTTTAAGAAATGACCCTAGGAAAGTTAGAGAATATTAAAGTCTGAATATAGGCCTTTATATATTTTATATAAATTTACACATCTAACTTTTTTAAAGAGTTAGATGTGCACATTTATATAGCATGAATGATACAGCATAAATGATTTATGCTATATAAAAGTGCACACCTAACTTCTCAAAAAATGAATCTTATCAAATTTAAATGTGTCTGCTAAATAAACAAAAATAACCCAGCAATTGAACTATATTGGACCTTTTTAATGGGAATAGGAGTAATAGTGCTATAATACAAACACATGTCCTTAAAAATACAGATTTGTCCTCACAAAAGTTTTTACAGTATTCTAAATGTATCTTGTCCTCTTTTTGATTTCCTAAAGTTTCATTTAAGTTGGCAAAATGTTGGCTTGTTTTTTTAAAAAGAATTTGTTCTGCCAAATCTTTTCCTCTTTACACTATCATAAATTTCACAAACATATTTATTTGCTTTGTTGACAAAAAAAAATTCTAGAGTAGAACATGATGAGAACACAATTGCTTCTAGAAACTTGAAATAAACGTACCTACCTCATCCTATTATACTTTTTCATCTAGTGGACTTAAAAATAACCCAAGATGATTGTAATGTTAGATTTAGAAGGTGAACGGCAGACTGCCTCATTTTTAGAATTAAATATCACCATCAGGAAGTACTTTAAGTATAATCTTAGCTTGAATGTGTGAATGTGCATTCACAGGCTATTTCCACACCTAAAGTAATAATTTTTGGCATTTGAATTATTTGTAGGTAAGACCAAACAGGTGTTCTAAAAAACAAGAAGGCCACTCTTTCCACTTTACATGGCTGTAAACATCATCTGTTTGGACAGAACTGTCCTTTTTACTCTTGGCAATTCCAGGCTCTTCTCACCTGGTACTCTCTCATTAGAAGCGGCTAGAAAGAAGGCTCAAGAGCAGAAATGCATTTCAGATTTTCTCTAGGAGACTTGTAATCCAATAATATTTTAATCATTAAATAGGAAAAATCTTTGTTCATGTTTCTTGGTTAAAGAATAAGACTGCTCTCTTGTCCTAACTTGCATATAAATTTATTCAATACTTATTCAATCAGCATTGATTGAACATCAATTATATGCCAGGTACTGTGTTTGAATTAAAGATACAGTGGTGAATCATTTTGGAATATGATGACTACCAAATACAGATGAAAATTAATGATCATGTGTTTGTAGGTCAAAATGTGTGAATAGGGGCACAGATTTTTTAAAAAATCTTCACTGACATTCAGAAAAATGAATAGTCTAAAATTTATCTTCTTACAGTGACAACTGCAACATTTCCTGATATCTGTTGTGTGTCAAGCAAGTAGCAGGGAAGCAAATGGTATTTTAATAACATTGCCTCAGTTTCTATCAAGGCATTAAGGCTAAATCTAGAGCATCACTATGGGTTTTTTTCCCCTGAATATAATAGTTTAGAATAATTTCCAAACAATTTACATTTACGATAGGGAAAAAGATCCACAAGTTTCTTACGGCAATGAATCATTTCAATAAATTAAAAAATATACGAGAAGCAAAGTGAAGAAAATAGTCCTTAGCTAAATCAAGGAAATACCATAAAAGAAGGGCTTAAAAATGTCCCAGTATTGTTCTGAATCAAAGTGGATTTGGAAACATTTTCTGCCTTCAGATTTATCTGCTAAAGTCCACATCACAGTTTAGGGATGACTCAGTAGTCCCACTGCTTCATAGGCAGAGTTCACAGACAGCCGCTCTCTCCCCTGTTAGATGAAACTGTTTTCTAATATTTTGCTAACCATATAAAGCATTTTAATGCCAAAATGACTCAGGGCTCTGATTTCTGATATAATAAAATCTTAACTCGAAGAGCAATCACCTTGTATAAATACGGTATGTTCCTATTTTTATAACTGAGGGAACTAAGGCCAAAGGTAGTTCTTGAGGTAGCAATTTGGCCATAAGGAGAAGGTAAAATGAACCTCAGATTCGGACGAGAGACTTAAGTCCCACTCTCATCTCAGCTGCTGGCAATGGTCAGGCACTCATTGCTTCAACTGTAAAATGGGGACGATGGGATGTCCCAGCCAACTGTTAACAGAGATGTGGAGAGGAAAAGAAAGGTAATCTAAGTGAAGAAAGTACTATGAGTCCATCATGGAATAGTCATGCATTCTTTTTCTTTGAATTGTTAGTCAAATCAACCAGGCTCCTAAAAATGATCAGTATGAGGCGTACAAATCCATTCTACAGCACTTTTTCTGGTTCAAAAAAAATTTTTTTTATGAATTAATTCTGATTGGTATGTGAGGATGTTAAGGAACAGGGTGTAGACCTTTCTCTAACTGGTAGGAGAGGGAAGTGCAGGGAGCTAAATGATTTGCTAAAGACACATAACTTTTCCCCCATGATGTGGAGCAGTTAGGAGCCTCACCCTTTTAAGAAATGCCAGCATTCCAGGGCAGAATGGCAGGCCAGTAATGTGTTTTGAATCACCTGCTAAAAGATTCTAAAAACTGTTTTTAATCTTCTAAGATTCTTGGGAGAAGAAAGGTCAAAAATAAAAAGCAAAAGTACAAAAGTTATGGGAAAATTCATGAAAATGTATCATTTTAGCCTCCCTGTCCCCCGCCCCCACACTACTTCTGAGACCACATCCTGGATCTGTCCCCGCCGCTCTGGCTGAGTGAGCCAGTGGCTGCCTTTGGACCCTGTGCCATCCCATCCCAAATACACTCATCAGTCTAACTGGTTGTCTTCCCTGGGTGTCCTGTGACCTAAAGGAGGGCACAGATTGTGGAGTAACATTTTGAGAACAGAACCAGGGTTGACCTTCTTCTACCTCAGACAGCAGCCAGATCATGGTTTCTCTCCCAGTTTTGCCACTCACTTGCTGTGTGTCTTTAGGAAAGGCATGATTTTAACATCTCTGATCTTTACTTCATCATTTACGTGAAAGGACTTATTAAACCCATCTTCTAGAACTGTTATGAATATTAAATAAGACAAAAAATATAATGAGCTTAGCACAGTACTTGGGACATGATATAAACCTTGAATAAATAAAGTTCCTATTTTTTCTTCTTAATGTTTATTCTCCTCTCTTCTAATTTTTTTCTTATTTTCTTTCTTCCTTCTTTTCTTTCTTCCATTTTCTTCTTTTCACCTATATTGAGTTGCTTTTTTTTTTAGAATTTTACCTTATATTTTATCACATTTTCTTTCTTAAAAACTCACACAAGTATTTGCTAAATAGTCACACTTTTAGTAACAGCTAACTTTCATGAGCTGGAGGCAGGGAAAGAGTTCCAGATCATAAGAAAAATTCTGTCAGAGTTATTTTCTGTTGTGCATTTAAAATCAAAGTTAAAATATAATCGTTCCTTGTAAGTAAACACATACATACGCACATGTATAGACATTCACATACATATTTTTTATTTTTCACATATAACCAATATATCCTAATCCAGCTATTTCCTTGTTGTGGCGCTTTCTACAGTGGGATTCTTCATTTTTACCTCAAGTTGTAAAGATCTGTAACTGCTCAATTGTAACTGTTGAACACGCTGTTATAAAAATCAAATAACTTTTTATAACCAGAGTTAAACACACAAATATCATTCATGTGTCCCTTTTTATAAGCACATGGCTAACAACCATTTTGAAAGTCCTCAGTCAAACTTCCCTCACTTTTTAGTAATTTTCAAGGGTTTATAGTACCTAGCAGCTGATTTTAAATAGCTGCATTCTCTGCAGTAACGTCTACCAGCCCAGTGCAATATTTTTTATGGTAAAAATATCTGTCTCGGGCATTGCTTAATTTAGTTGTTTTTTTTTTTTAAATCTTGAATAATTAAGACATTAGAAAAGCACTCAGTAATTTCAGTTTGGTTTCTCAGATACATTAAGCATGGCAAACAAATTAAGTGAGCAGCACTCTAGGTTTCAAGATAAATATTCCATGGATGTGTGTGGTTCATCAGCATTAAACAAAAGCGTGTGGGACTATTATGTTAACCACTGATTTCGAACAGATATGCGGCAATTCATCTCCTGTGTTAATCTAAAAATAAAAGTTTTCTGTTAAAAAGATATCTTACAAATTATCTTTCCACATTAATACATATTCTTTTTCATGCTTTACAGAAACCAGGAAAATGTACGTCGGTTTTCACAGAACGACTGCTAAATCCCTCTAAGCTCTCAAAGCTTTTTTAAAAAGTACAATTATAATAGCACCCAAATTCAGGAGATTGTTGACTTACTGGTATACAAATACGCATTTGTGTTCAGAGGAAGCCTGTATTTTTTAGGACAATTCCCTTTGCCACACACACAGATGGAAGCAAAGTGGGAGGTAATAAGCAATGAAACACCCACTGAACGACCAAGCATACCCGCTTCGCATAAACACAGCTCCACCGTATTTAACTCTCAGGAGAGTCTAGCATCACTGCTAACAATGGATGAAACCACGGACCAGAATTCCAAGCCGGAATGCAGCATACAGAGGGTGTAAGCATACTACAGCATTCTACCACAAAACGATACACTGTGAGTCATTTAGTATTCAGAGCAGTTTCAGAGAAGTCGAAAAAGTTAAGACTTACATTAGTCTCTGCTCTGTAGAGTCTGCTATTACCAGTCAACTGGTTAAAATTTCTGTGAAATTTAGCAGCATTCTAACCTACTGTAGTTGGATGATATCTGACTATTTTTGAATTTCTTTTTATCTGAAAATCCCATCTAAGGGAACCCTCATCCACCGGTGAAGCTTGAGACCTCTCCGCCAAAGGTCTCTTCCCTGTATCCTTAAATGAGTGGTTTATTTTTACTGCATGTTTCTTAGAATAACACTTTAAAAAAATCCATTACCACCTAATTAAGGAAAGAAATAAAAGAAGAACATAAAAGTCAAAGTAAATGGTAACGAATATGGGTCTATATCAATTTCAATAAGCCAGAAAATATGGAAGAAAACGATTTATTTTAAATGCTATCTTAAGAAATCAGCATTTTACAAATATTGTTTTCATGGTAAAAGTTAGCATTATAGGAAGCATGGCAAAATTCTGAAGTTTTTACCAGTGGTGGGAAAAAACCCAAACAAACAGCTGAAGAAGAAAGAGTTAATTCACTAAGGCCTAAAGATGGATGGCCTTGCTCACGCTTGTATTAAAATCTTATCATAATCTTTCTTTGGAAATCTTTTAGCGTTACTTTTTTTTTCCTACTATTTGGAACAATCCATTTCTCTATCCAAAAGATGGAGAAAATGCTAAAAACACTGGCCGATGGGCAATAATGGAAAATAAACTTTCTAAACATCAATTACTTCTTTTTCCATAACACAAAAGATCAAGAAAATGGCAGGAAAGAGAAAAGCATGTACGACTCAAGTGGATCTGTCATATTAGCTGACTAAACATATATTCTTTCTTTTCCTGATATTATTAACGATAGGTTTTCTAATAAATTCTTAGCAACCACTGTGTCTAAGCAGTTTTGACAAAAAGAAGGCTTATTGCTAAACACCTTAAAAACATTTACCAAGGTAATAAAAGAAATGTCATTCCCTCCTACTGAATGTTTGGGCACAAAAGAGGTATTTTTATAATGCAGTTCATGATTTACCACATCTATAGTGTCCAAAAAAAGCACAATGAAAAGGAAGCATTTTTCCAGTGGTTTGACAACTGTTTGAATCAACTGCTATACTTTCATTACACTAGTGGCCAATTGCTCACTTCTGAAAGCACAGGAGGGGAGGGAAACTGGGGCAGAGACTGCGGAAGAAGGATAAGCACTCCTTTCTAAACATATTTTCTAAATATCCTTTTCTATGCAAATATAGTTAACTACATTTTTTCCTGTCCATCAATCTGGAGCCAACTTGGAGGCTGCATCCTAAATGGTTTACACAAAAGCTTTCCCTTAATTTTTCCTCAAATTTTCACACATGAATCATTCATTTCATCCACCAAGTATTAACTGAGTGCCTATTATGTGCATTGTGCTAGACTGGGTTATCCTGTTCTATCAGACAGCTGTTAAGTATCCACTTTGTGTACATGTCTGTGGATGTGGTGCTCCAAAGGTTAGAAAGAACCTACTGAGGAATGTGATAACCAAAGGAGGGTTGCCAACCGGAATTTTTCTTTTTTTTTCTGTCAAAAGGGTAGCCGGTCTTTCTGATACCAGAAGGTGTTCACTTTCTTATTTATTTTTATTTATTAAAAATTTTTTTATTATGTTCACTTTCTATCTAAGGGATCTTAGTGCTGAGACCAATAAACATAAAAGGTTTAATTGAAATATTGAGAAACTGTTGGTTAGCCATTAGAAGAAAGGTCTTAAGAATGGGCCACTGATCAGTTTTATCTACAAGCTTAAAAGTAATTGTGCAGCTGGGCGCAGTGGCTCATGCCTGTAATCCTAGTTCTCTGGGGGGCCGAGGCGGGCTAATTGTTTGAGCTCAGGAGTTCAAAACCAGCCTGAGCAAGAGTGAGACCCCACCTCTACCAAAAAAATAGAAAGAAATTAATTGGACAGCTAAAAATATATATAGAACAAATGAGCCGGGCATGGTGGCGCATGCCTGTAGTCCCAGCTACTCGGGAGGCTGAGGCAGTAGGATTGCTTGAAACCAGGAGTTTGAGGTTGCTGTGAGCTAGGCTGACGCCACGGCACTCGCTCCAGGCAAGAGAGTGAGACTCTGTCTCAAAAAAAAAAAAAAAAAACCAGCCTGAGCAAGAGCAAGATCCCGTCTCTACTAAAACTGGAAAGAAATTAATTGAACAACTAAAAATATATAGAAAAAAATTAGCCGGGCATGGTGGCGCATGCCTGTAGTCCCAGCCACTCGGGAGGCTGAGGCAGGAGGATCGCTTGAGCCCAGGAGTTTGAGGTTGCTGTGAGCTAGGTTGACACCACGGCACTCACTCTAGCCCGGGCAACAGAGTGAGACTCTGTCTCAAAAAAAAAAAAAAGAAAAAAAAAGTAATTGTGCAAAATTTCTTCTACAATGTTGGAAGCTTAAGTATTTTTTACATGATCAGTATTTCATGCTTTACAATTTAAAAGATGTCATGATAGTTGGCATTCTCAAAAACTCATGTGAACTTTTCTTAAAAGTGAAATATAATGATTCATTCACTTCCTCACTTTGCAAGTCCAACCTACATGGCATATAAATATTTACACAGAAAGCATGCATAAGCAGACATTTTATTGCATATGATATTTTAGAGATGTCAATAGTAGCACACATACTCATGTAAGAAACAAATAACTGCATTTCTATACAGGCCAGGGTTAATCTAGATTCACAGATGATTGGAGCAACTTCACATTCTGCTTTCTAAATTGTGATTTGAGGCTACTGTTCTAAGCAGCAATTTTTCAAGATAAATTTAGCAGTTTTGAAATTCTAAAACTAAACACAATTTTGTCAGTCATAAAAAAAATTAACACTATAATTAACAACTGCTTTAGAATCTAAACTGCTATTGAAGATGACAGTTTGAAACCAAGGAAGAATCATAAAAATGATTAATTATACAAACTGGGTCTTGTTTCAGAAGGTTTATATTCATGAGCCAATTATCACCAAAATGAGAATATATGAATTTCATTGAATATTGCAAATTACTATGCACACATTAATTTAGTTTTTATAAAATTAGATATTAGGGCTTTCTTTTTATTTAATCAACTACTCCATAATATATAAAAGTCACAAGTATTTTCCTATCAATTCAGAAAAACAATTTGCTTAAGAAGATATTAATCCTATAAGTCCATTTTCATATACTAATGCTACCTGAATAAGCACACTATTTATATAATAATTAGTGTAATCATGGTCTTTTACATACATAATTACCAAAATGAAAGCCACTGCTTCTACATTCACTATAAGATGAATAATTATAGCATTAATTGGAATTAATAATGTCTTTTCTTTCATTTTTTAAATTAAGCACTTTTCCCAGAAGAAATGAAGTTAACACTAAAATTAAAGTCATATGTTTTACCCAAATGATTTTATTTCAAATACAAATAATTTATTATAACAAAGAAATGAATTAATATATTATTTTGAAGTGGCTTATTTTATGTAATTAAGTTTATTAGCACCCCAAATCTGCCCATACAAATAAGCTTTTGTGCTCTTTGATTTAACTCCACAGCCTTGGGGCTATCACACTAAAAATTCAGGTAAAAACTGAAAAGTCCAGTTGAAAATCTCAATGTTCTGTTCCTATGTCATCAACTGTCTAGATGTTATAGACAAGATCAGGTATTTGGATTTTCAGCTTTTACCTGGGTGTTTGGTGTCGTGGAAGAGTTTATGCCTAAGTCTTTTCTTTTCCATGGAGGGTAAACCAAAGGAAGTGTTTAGCATCGGCTAAAGAAAATAATACTGTTTATCCACTGAAGAATATGCCAGTACTTGCGAAGGCCTTCAAGAATCTAGCAAGTTATGGCCACACTCATTTAATGAGAAACACAAGTGTTTTGGACGATCATAACCGGACGTTGCTGAGCTGAGACCAACTCTGCTCATCTGGAGGCTGCCACAGCTTAGCCAGCAATCAGGTTTGCCCTGAGCAGGGGACAACAGCCTTATGCAGCACAATAATTAAACTGGCTGATTTCAAATGCAGTTCTTTTTCATTAAGGAACTCTTGTTTCAATTAATCCCCCACCCGTCTCACTTTAACTTTAAATTTTGTGTTCTGCACACCCTTTCCTGAAGGAGGAGAGTTATTTTTATATTCAAGGCACAGGCTTCTTATGGAGAACTGATGTAGGCCCTGTACTACTGGAAACATGAATTAGTTCTACGAAGTAAATAATTATTGCCTAAGTTGTGACCCACTTAAAAATCATAATTCTATTATACTGATTTTGTGTTGCTTAAGCCCTTTTGAACTCCCAGCACTTCCAGTTTTATCAGATGATACTACATCGAACTGCTATTTAAAGTGCAAGAGAAATGGCTCATTGAATCTTTCCTTTTATTCTTATTCTTGTTAGCTATGAAAACCGTTCGAGGCATTTATTAACAGTTCTTACATATAACATCTTGGTCATCATTCTAAAGTATATTACATAGGATATTTTTCCTGCTGGAATTGCAAATAAACTTTTGACTTTAATTTTTCATTTCAGCTTCAAAATGTATTCCAATGAACATTTAAAATCATGGTTTATTTTTTTAATAGTTACATTTGATCTCTCATATTAATCTGCATTTTTCTTTTTCAAGAATTTTTCAAGGCCCTTTTAGTATATTAACAAATGTCAAATGTATTATATTTGTTGAAATATGTAATAATATGGCTACTATTCTTTTGACCCCCAAATAGTCATATTGAACAAGCTATCTGAAATGATACCAAAGAGTTAAAATTTAGAATTAAAATTTAAAGATTTATGCACATTTTCTTAGGTAATTAGTGAATGGAATACCAAATAAATACAGAAAGGGCAATAAGATTTATTCATCTCTCAAATCATAGTTTTCAAGTTGCCATTTTAGTTTTCAAATCCTACTTTAAGCTGAAAGTGATTTTGGAATTTTATCACTGGGCCACTGTAAAAATATAATCAGGGATTTGAAACCTACGTGTATTTATCACAACTGAAAACAAAATGTTCCCTGGAAGAGGTTAATGGAAAAAGAAATAATAGGAGGTGGAAAATAAACTGCTTCTTTCAAAACTGGAGCTGCAAACAGCATTCTAACTAATTCAGATAAGCAGCAAACATAGTTGTTAGGGGATATTTATGACAGCCACATCTTTGTGACAGCACTGAAGCCTTAACAATGGCAGCGGGCTTTCTATAAAACACATCTGTAAGAAAGACAGGTAGATAGCTGACTATTAATCATCAGGACACGAGCATAATCTATATGCACTGGCCCATGTGCTGTTAAGATCGCCTCCATGTACATAGGAAAGGTTGCTCTTCAGTAAGGGGCCACAGCAGGGAGTGATTTTTATTTTTAATTCTTTAAAATGTGTGTTCACACATCATTTGGAAAAAAAAAATCCAACAATGATTAACAGCTCTCTCTTTCAGGTATATTTATAGTTCATTTATGACTTGTTATCTTACCCATGTTTCACTTAATTGAATGGGATCCCTCCCATAAGCCAAAACAGATTGTATTCCACAGTTTGGAGATTTCTCAGAACTTATTCAAGAGCTAGGGTCATGTTTCATTTTGGATCTCAGAAAATTTCAATGGGGCACGCAACCACTGTCTATTTAAGTAACTTTTGAATGCACAACTAGAATAAAAATTACAACCAAATAATAAACGGGGTCTTCTCTGTCTTTTGTTGGATTTGAATAACTTCCATTTATGCTAATGGGAGTTAAGCACCTGCTCTGCAAAGAAAATAGACCCCTATCTGTGAAAATAAATGTGTACATTTTCCAGAAATAATCCTGAAATCAAACAACCAAAAATGTGTGCTATATAAACACAGCATCATGTGGCCTACCTGAAAACATTGCTGTTTTCTATTTTACCTCTTGACTCATAGGCCTGGAGATATTACTCATACCTTTGCCATTTAAATGTAACAAAAAGAAAAAAAGGGGTAGATGGACGAACTCAATCTGGTGACTGCAGTGAGTGCATACACAATCCTCTGTTTACCCCTTCAGAAGTTCATAATAAATTGCATCAGTAAATCGGGATTCCAGCTACCGCTCTCTGCCATCATCGTAAAAGTCATGGAGGATAATTGTACATAATAGAGGAGGGCACGGTCTTAGGGGCACTGTGCTGGGACTCCCTGCGGCAGCTGCAGCTTCAGCTGGGACAGGAGATGAGGCAGATGATTGTTAGTGACTGGTGACACCAGAGTCACTTTCTGCAGCGCCCTTCTTATTCAGTGCCAGGTCTCACAGGGAGGCAAGTCAACCTGGGCCTGAATGGGGATGTCTCCGTCGGTAGTCGCAGAAGTCTCTCTTCAGGGAGTGCTTGACAATGGCGTGGACAGAGAAACCCTGTCTCACTCCACCCCAACTGGAGTAGGCGTCACAGAGATCTTTCCCCAAATTATATTATATTTTCAGTTAAAATTACAATTAAAATGATCAAAACACGGCTATGAGGAGGTGAATTACAATCTCCACTATGGCTTCAGCTGTTTTTATGAGCCTCATGATGTTCATAATGCAGAATTGTTTCTATTCTCATTTGGCATTTTTAAATAGTTTTATATGGCACATAACTACGTTTAACCACATTTCTAGAGATTTCCCCTTCTTTCCAATGATCTAGATTAAGGCCCTAATTTTTCATTTCCCATTCACCTTGTGAGTGGCATTAAGAAAAGTACTCTCATGGACAGGGTTGGCTACGTAATTTGCAGGGCCCAGTGAAAAATGAAAATGTGGAGCCTTTTGTTGAAAAAGTTTTAACAATTGCAAGACAATGACAGCAAAGTGTCAACCCAAGCCCAGGGCTCCCCTAAGCATGAGTCCCCATGTAGCTGCACCTAGGTCAGACGCCTGGGGAGCCAGCCTCACTTGTGGAATAGGGCCTTGGCAAAAGACAGCCTACTGCCCTTCCTTTCTCTCCAGCCTAATGGAGGTGTCAGTCAAGTTAACGCTGGGAGAATGAACGGGAGATGTCTTCCTACAGACATTGATTCAATGTACTGAGGAAAATGAAACAACATGGTGTCCTCTAAAAACTACCATTTACTTTTTTATACAGATTGTATTATAAAGCTCATCTAAAAGTGTTTCATCTTCTTGCTAGAGGGTTCCATAAAGCAAGGTGTTCCATCCAAAGGCCAGCATGACCGTGGTGAGGAGGTCAGTTTTAACAGGGACCAGAGAACCAATTTGAAATACTTACAATGTTAGCACAGCCTACTGGCAATTTGGTCCTCAATGCCATATTTTATTCTTCTTAAATCGCTTCCTGCTCAGACACCTTCCCTCTCTTCAGTCATGCACCAGCCTTGGATTTGACCTCTAATTCCAAATGGGCCAGCTTGCCATGAAAGCAGTCCATCTGGCTTTCAGCAGTTTAGGTGATTTGGAAGGCTGGAGAGGCACCAGGGTGCCCTTCTCTTCTAAGCACAGTTATTCTCTGTCAGTTCTAGGCTGGTGAACAATACTAGTAATTACAATAATGGCAGCATTTGCCTTTGAAGGGATGTACCTTCTCTCAGAAATGGGCTGTGCTAAGCCTCAGCTATAGGGAAGTTATTTTTTCCCTTTTGCTAACATGGTGTCTCTACAGACTTAGTCTTCAGTGATTTAGAATAAGGCATAGAGGTGAGAAATGAGAAACAGAAAAGCCCCCTTCACCCCCCAAAAATATATACCCTACAAAAATACTTAGGAAAAAATTACAGTTAAGACAAAATTATTTTGTTAAGTCTGAGTTTTTCTGAGTTTGCTTTGTATATGATCAAACAACACAGAAAGAATTGTTCAAGGGTATAAGCCTATCCTGATTTTTGGTCATTCAGTGAAGGGCTAGAAGATTGTAATATTACCTACTCTCAATAAAATAGTATATCCTTTTTTTTTTTCTTGGTAGTGAATTTGTAGGGATAAACAACCCTACAAATTGTTTGGCCTATTATATGTCACAGAGATTTTTCTATAGCTGTCTAGACTCCAGACAATAGGCGAGACTGGCCTATAGTTGCAGACATTTCTATAGTCTGTAATATCACTTAGAAAAGTAAGGGCAATAACACAAAAATGAAAACCAGCCTGACCTGCCAGTGTGATAGTAGAAATATGAGTATAACAACACTTTACAATTTAGAAATGATGATAGCATCCTAGAAAGAAATTTTAGCAGCCACATATCAGCCAAAGCAACTTTTGTAAAATCACATAGACTCCCAAGATATGAGTCATATTCAAGTAATTCTGTCCATAAGCTATAAAATCACTTTATTGCAGAAAATTCTGTATATATGTCACATTGTGGTTTTTTAGTGCACAGAGACGGTATATGTGAATGTATGTGTATGCATGTATATGTATGTACATACACAATATTAAAGTTAACAAAGATTTTTCAAAAAGCCCTTTTTTTGAAAAAACTAGATTTTTAAACTATGGTATTTTTCAGCCCTGTTAGAACACAAGAAAGGGGGTTAAAATAATTAATGTTGCATATAATCCTAAGAGTGCAAAGGGGCATAATGCATATGCAAGGGAGGTAGAGAAAAGAGTTTTTAAATTTTATCTATTTTCTGCCATTTCATCTCTGAGCACGTCTTTATGTCTATTTCTCTCCCACAATCACACTTGTTGTAAACCAATTAAAGAAAGGGGGAAAAAAAGAAAAAGAAAGAAATTTTGTTTATTTTTTTACATTCTCCTTTGCTGTCTTATTCTTTAGGGAATGACCTGATAAAGAATATTTGTTTTTGTTATTGCTGTTTAATAGTTTTATTTTGATAAAGACCATGAGAAAGATACATTAAATATAAAGAATACTCATTGAAGAAAATACTGCAGTTAAACTATTGGTAGTATTTCTGAGTGAGAGGGTATTCTTTTTCCCAAAGACTCTAAACTACGTCAATAGTCACCAGACCCTTTGCATCTTCACCATTGGGGTCAATATATTAACAGAGTCTTTGTCACTGTTGTAAGGACCCTGCTTGTAGCATCAGGACTAGTCAAGGGGGTGTCTAATGAAATAGATAACATGCAGTAAAGAAATTGTTTTTTAACTTAGAATTGTGCATCCAGAATAGAAAACTCCCATCTCTAAAGTCATTCAGTTTCTGTCCCTGGCTGAATTTTAAAACACCAGCTAGCTTGTTTCAACATAATCAACTGTACTATATAGCAGTATATAATATGTCATCAAAAGTTCCATTGTAGAACAACCCATCTAGGATTGCCAAATTTATAGAATGCTGATTGATGAAACCATAAAGAACCCTTCTCAGAGTGATCAGCTAAACCTGTCCACCAGGCACTCACAGAGTCCTTTGTAGGTCTAGGATGCTATGCATACAAATGTGGTATATTTTCCCCCTGGAATGCCAATGTTAGATTCATATTATGCCAAAATAGCATTATATAACATAACACTTGAAAGTTCAATATTTTCTTTGTCTTTAAGGAAAAAATCTTTTAACCTCACCAGAAATGAAGGCTTTTGTCAACATGTTCTCATATAGTAAAAATAAACAGATAAGCTTAAGTATAATTAATTGATAATGTAATATTAAATACAGTATAAAAATTCAAGAAGATCTGTCGGAAATACAAGATGTAGGTTTCTTTTTCTTTGACAATTGCCATGATATTCAAGAATACTTCACATATCATGTAATAAGACATACCAAAGAGTTATATATCTCACATAATGACTTTGAATATCATGAAAATGGTACAAAATGATGATTAATCTCAGTTTTCTTAATTGGCTACACTTTAATTAAAGAGAAATAGTATACATTTTAATTGAGCACATCAGCTTAAACTTGACTTTTCAAGTAAGTAACAAATTCCAAATTCAATTTTAGCATGGTAAATTTGACAAATGTTTCATTTTCATGAAATTGGTGGGAAATCCATGTTTCATCACAAGACAGTTGAGAATTCTACAGCACTCTAAAAGGAGCCTTGGATCATTAACTAAAGTGTCCTGTGCATGGAGACAGAAGATCAAATTAGACCCTAAGGAAATCTCACCAAACTCCCACTGAAGTCAATGGAAATTTGCAAACACACTAGAGAGGGTTCTTGCGGCCCACAAGGTCTTGTCAATAAATTCACTAGGTCTTTAAAGTAGATACACAAGTCAAAATCACAGCACAAACAAACATGTACCTCTCCAACATCGTAGATCCAAATACGGCCTTCTGAGTCTCCAACAGCAACTTCCTTGCCAGCTTGAGCCCAACGAACACGGTTTAGGGCAGACGCCCCCTCAATGGCCACACTTGCTGTTGGAACCTGCCAAAAAGATTACAACAGAAAAAAAGAATCTGTGAATATAAATTTAAATATACGAATTGACAATGATAAGTTTAACTGCATGAGTCACCACTGCCTTCATGTGCATGAAGTAATATACATCCCTTGTGCAGGGGTGAAAAGGATTCATTGTTCTTAAATCATATGCTCCACTGAATTAAGGGGTAGAGAGAAGAGACATTTTAACAAAATAGGAGAGGAGGGAGAGTCTTTTTCCACAGTCACTGAGCAGCGAGTGACAAATATTTCTTTGGATTATGCCAGGTGTACACCCAACATACAAACACAGCAGCTAAATAGGATACCACACCATCAGGTCATGCTTTATGGATTAATAGATTTCAGGATTTATCAAAGTTAAGGATATTATAAAAGGCAGAAAGGGGAGGGTATGGTGGAATAAAAGTCATATTAATATGAGTCTTCAGGGAAAAATTAATGTAGGTATTGATCCTTCCAAACCTCATGGGGAGGAAATGATCACAAGAAGAAAAGAAGGCATACAGGTAAAAAACTTCAAAACCCTCAAATTCTCTTTTCTTTCCTTCTTTTTTTCTTTTCTTTTTTTCTGTTTTCTTCTGCCTGGAAGTACCAGGGTGAGGTGTGGCAGGCAATCCATAATTTTGACAATGTCCCCAGGGTGGTATCTTGATGGAATATAGCCACCTACTCTTAGAAAATGTCTTATATCTCCTTTATAAACATTCCAAACCTAAAAACACTGATAATTATAATAATAATTATTATTACAATGAACTAGAGGCGCTGAAATGGAACCTATGGTATTTGTTATAAGAACCATAGTATTTGGAAAATGAAATTTTAGTATGTCTACCTCTTTTCCATCATTAGTTGTATAAACTCTTATTTTCAAGGTTGGAAGATCAGATCTGAGCTTTCTATAAGAATGTTGAATAGGAAATGACAACATCCCATTAAGAAAGAAAAAGGTAAATGTTAAAACAAAAAGAAAAAAAAATGATGAAAAGAGGGCCACCAAGATCATCTCATACCACTATTTAAGACCTGTGTCTAATAAACATGTCGCATTAGGATGGGAACACAACATGTACTGTGACTTAGCACGCCTGGCATTCTGTTATTCAGGGAATTGAAACCATCTGTTTATACGAAATTATTGACCCAATACCTATCTTTAAAATAGCAATAAAAACTCCATCATATGTAAGAATCTATGTTTAAACTTAATCTCGAAATCAATAAAAATTCTTTCACCCGCTTAAATCACTGTATGTCAATTGTGAACAAAAAAACTCCCAAAAGTCCCGGGCTCATTTATTTTTTAAAAATATACAATTTCTACAATAAAGGTACCTGCTGTGCAGGCTA
>CAUYSK010121790.1:0-22054 GCA_963575035.1 Avahi laniger | reverse complement strand
CCCTTCACTGGGATTATTTTTAGGCAAATCCCAGATATAATTTTATCCCTAAATACTTTAAATAAAAATTTCCTTAAAAATCATAACCACTATACATAAAAAATGAACACTAATTCCACAATAGCATCAAACATAGAGGATTTTAAAAATACAGATTCCCTGGCCCCACCCCAGAGCTATTAATCGGACTCCGGCCGTGGAATGTCAGAATCTATGTTTTTAAAATAAAATTCCTCAGGTAGAGATCCCTTATGAAAAAGTTCCAGCAAAGCCAATTTTAAAAAAGAAATCTTAGCACTTTGGGAAGACGAAGCAGGAGGATTGCTTGAGCCAAGGAGTTCAAGGCTGCAGTGAGCTGTGATTGCGCCATTGCACTCCAGCCTGGGTGACAGACTGTGAGACCCCGTAAATTAAACAACAAAAAAAATGTTCTGTAAAAGTGTGTGTGCAAAATGCCAGGACCACTTACATACCCAGCTCCTTCAGAGCTTCGCCAGGAGGTCCTATGCAGAGTGACCTAGCAGTTCCCAGACTTCAACATTACCTGAGGAATTTTATTTTATTTTTAATAGGAAGAAAAAGATACAAACTTATTTTAACGTGTATACACAGGAACCCCCAGAATGAAGATTCAACTCCCCAGCAGGGTTCAGAAGCTTATATGCCTTTCAGGCGAAACGGGTCAGTGGGTCAGGGGACGAGGTGGGGTAGGGAAGAGGAATTCGGCTGAGGGACAAGAAAGGATTCCCAGGGAGAATGAATGGATGGGGAACAAAGATAAACTGGTAAATAGTTCTCTTTGGAATTTGAGTTGAGTCTGAGAGGTGGGACAGTAGTCTATTGAGGTGTGGCCACATTCCAGTGAGGGGAAGAACGGAACAATTGTACTCCTAGGTGGGTCTAGATCTCAGGCAGATAAAGAAACTTCAAGGACTTTGGGAGAATGATGGGGCAAGGGGGGAGGTCGGAGCACCTTAGAGCTTCTTAAGTCAGTGGGGCATGGTGAAATGCCGTATTTTTGGGTAAAATATAATATTTCTAATTTCCTTCAGTACTCACTTTGTAGAGATAGGGTCTCACTATGGTGCTCAGCCTGGTCTTCAACTCCTAGTCAAGTGATCCTTCCCTTTGGGATTACAGGCATGAGCAAACCCATTGGCCAAAACATAAACATTTTGTCCTCAAATAGATTATAAAACAGGAATTTGAGCTTAGGGCGGTTTGAAACTGAAGCCCAGCAAAAAACTCCTGTGAGTAGTACCCTCCCTCACTTACTCTTCTCTGATTAAATGACCAGCCCTATACTTGTCTACTTCTTTATTTCAAGTCAATTCACAAGTATTAAGTGCCCGGTAGGAGCTCAGAGCTGAGCTAAAATGTAATATTAGTGTAATATTCATCCTTGCTCTCAAAGAATGTATAATTTAGTGGGGAGATCAGGTGAATACATATCTAAGATGACCTGCAAGAGCTTATGATGCAGAGGTCTTCAAACTTTACTGTGCAGAAAACTGTGGGAATCTTCAGAAATATGCAGGCTCCACACCTAGAGATTCTGACTCAGTTGGTCTAATGCAGGCACCTGTAACCTGCATTTTAACACCTTCTCCAGGTCATGTGGAGCCTACTGATGTTTAGATTATTCCTTAAGAAAATTGTGAAGTCTGAGATTTTTCACCCTCAAAAGTCCAGAGGAGGTGGAGAGGCGCTCAGTGAGGACCCAAGCAAAGCAGGCATGTCCTGCCATCCTCACTGCTTGCACCTGTCTCCTAACAAGATGACTCCCACAGAGGGAGTGACTGAAAGAGCCCCTTCCTGTGCCCAGTGGTGTGAGCAAGAGTCTGCACCTCAGACTCCTGTCTCGGTGAAGGGCCATACCCACCAAGCTGTGATTCTGGCCACCAAGAGCGCTGGGGATGATGGAGTGACCAGCAAGGGAGGTTCTTTCTCCATAGAGGGCACCTGTCAGAGGCCAGCGTGGGGGGCCACGGACCCCAGGAACCGCCGTATTTCCCCCATGGCGCTTCCTCCAGCGGTACCACCAATCACGACATCTTTTGCCTGCATCTCCCCAGCATTTGTTTGTCGGGGGTTCCTGGGGCTCACGTGAGCGGCTGTGAGGGAGGGAAAAAGGGATGGTGGCGGTGGTCAGCTCTGCCCACGACACTGTTCTTTGTAGGGGTGGAGATAAAGCTGGTCACTCCAGATTCCAATCAGAGCGCGCAGAAGAGGAAACTGCCGCTGCTTCAGTGGCCAGGGTGGGGTGGTCAGTCCCAACTAGTCCTAAGGAGGGACACTGCCCCAGCCCGAGATGAGGCAGAGCCCGCCCCCAGGAGCCCCCAGCCAGAGGGGAACAACACAGCCCACCTCGGGAGTCTCCAGCCTGAGAGAGAAAACGTGACCAAGCCCAGAGCAGCGTCCCGTCTGAGGGGGGAGACACGACCCCAGTGGCCTCAGCAGCCCCTATTCTGAGGCGAGGAGCCACTGCCATCAGGACCGCCAAAGCGGATTTCTACAAACCAAGTCGGAGAACTTTTCGACGGCGATGCCGCGGCCCACCCCGCGGGGAGAGTGGGCACAGCGGTCACCCGGTGCTCACGCAGCAACACCAAGCCGCGCTGGGCGAAGGCTGTGGGGCTTTTCGTCGCACGCAGCTCCGCTCCTCCGGCCCGGTGCGCGCAGGGATGGGTGCACAGGGGCAGCGCGGGGGAGCCCTTTGCAGCCGGCCGCCCCCTCCCCCAGCCCCGCGGGCTTTTGCACACGACTCGCGGCGGGCCGCTTCACACGGGGTGGCGAGGGCCGGATAAAGCGGGCGGGCGCGGGGTGCAGCGGCGGGCGCCGAGACGCCGGAGCCGAGGCGCGGGAGCGCTGTGCGCGCGGGGCCCTCCCGGAAGGTGGGTACGCGTCGCGGAGCGTCCCGCGCGCAACTTCCAGGGCGCACTCGGCGGAGCCGCGGCGCGCAGCTGCCCGCACCCAGCGCGGGGCCGCATGGAGGCCACGGAAAAGCAGCACCTGTTGGACGCCAGGCCCGGAGCCCGGTAAGGCGACCGCGTGGGGAGGGGCGGGCTTTTGGGCGGCATCAGACGCACCTCCTCGTTTGCCAGCCTTGCGGTGGTTTGTTTTGGCGGCGGCTTGAAATGGGGCCACGCCGAATGGGTGGGGTGAGGTGCGGGAAAGAGGAAATTGACCATGGCCCCATGGTCCCATGATCGTCCCTCCCTAGGGTTGAGCTCAGATCCTGACCCCTGCTCACCTGGGGAGGGCGGAGGAGTCCAATACGTGGAGTTCCGTCCTGTCCGGCACTTTGCCCCTGGGCAGCCCTCCCCTGGGGAGGCCCTGTGTCCCCAAGTGCGCTGGAGTGGGGCTCCGCTCTTCTCTGGAGCCTGAGCTCTGTTACTTCTCTGCTGGACTGGACAGCCCCACCCCTTAGCCAGTTCCAAGGTCTTCCCCTCCTCTTGGCCTTGGAAGGGATGGGGGAGGAGGGAGCATAGGCTTGTGAACACAAGTGTCTCATCTTCTGGTCACTCCGCAGGGGCTGTTGAGCTTAGAGTGTCCTTAGCTGTTCTTCCCTTTGGACACCAAGGCCTCAGAGGGAGATGAGACTGGAGTCAGCCCTCCTTGACCCCCAACTCAGAGCTATGTTCCTGCTCCCTTCCTCTCTGGCCAGGTCATCCATGGGAGCCATGTGGCAGGATGGGGCTGGCTGGATCCCTGTGCCTGGACATGGCCTGGACTTGCAGGCCATTGAACTGGCTGCCCAGAGCAACCATTACTGCCATGCCCAAAAGGGTCCTGGCAGTCCGTGTGACCCCAAGAAGGAGCGGGCCCGGCGCCAGCTCTATGTGGCCTCTGCCATCTGCCTGGTGTTCATGATCGGAGAAGTTATTGGTAAGGCTTTCTGTGCCAACTTCATTTGACATATGGGTAGACTGGATGTTCCCAGTAATATTAACACTAATAGCCCTATTTATTGAACTCTCACTATGCTAAGCCCTTTATATACACATTATTTCATGCAGTTCTAACAACCTTTGTTACCATATGGGTGCTGCTAGTCTCCTTATTTTACACATGATGAAACTGAGACATGTTTAGGTTAAGTCACTTGCCAAAGATCACACACAACTAGTAGGTAAGGGAAGCCTGAATTCCTAGAAGGAAAGAACATTTACTGAGTACCTACTGTGCTTTCTGGCCCCTATTTGAACTTGGTTTTCACACTCACCCCCTAAGTAGATGTTGTTGGCCCATTTCACAGAGAGTGGAAGTTGAGGCTCAGAGAGAAAAAGGCACTTGCTCATGGTTGTACTGCTAATGGGTGTAGAGATCTCCAACCCGGTGTGTCTTCTCCGAGAGCCTGTCATCTCCCTGCTGCACGCACAGTCTGGGGGTTGGCTGTTTGGGGAGCTGATAAGGACCCTCCAACCTCCTGGCCCTGCCCCTGCAGGTGGGTACCTGGCACACAGCTTGGCCATCATGACTGATGCAGCCCACCTGCTCACTGACTTTGCCAGTATGCTCATCAGCCTCTTTTCCCTCTGGATGTCTTCCCGGCCAGCCACCAAAACCATGAACTTCGGCTGGCAGCGAGCTGGTGAGGACCCTGGTTGGACTGGAGATGGGGTTGAGAGAGAAGGTGGGTCAGAACAGGGGTTCTTAAGTGGCTGTAATGGGTCGATCCCTGAGTGAGGCCAGGAAGGTGACTTGAATGAGGGAAGAGGATGTCAACCTTGGCCTCTGGGCTCTGGGAACTCCCAGTCTGATGGGGGGGCCCTGGTCCCTGTCTCCAGGGAAGCGGAGTTCCCTTTCCTGAGAAACGCAGTGGCCAAACTTCAGGAACAAATGACAGTGGCATTGACGCTGCACATAGCTCCATGGATCGGCTCTGGGTGGGGGGAAAGGTCAGCAAAGCCTGCCGGAAGATACAGGCTTTAACCTCCCCTCGGTTCACCTCTGGTCTGCGTTGTCACTTTCCTCCATGTGAAGCAAAAGGTATAATATTTTAATAAGTCAGTTTCTTTACATGTAAAACGAAATGGGTGAACCCAGATAACTTTTTCAGTTCCTTCCAGCTCTAACATTCCCAGACATGTGAGTGATGTGGGTGAGGTGCAGCCAGGCCAGCCATACCACCAGCAGAGCCCGGTCGAACCCAGGTCCTGACTTTGCTTGTGGGGAAGGGATCACGAGGGGAGGGGCAGCCTCCCCAGCCTTGGGACCCATGCCAACGCTGGAGTCGGGTTCTTCCTCAGAGATCCTGGGAGCCCTGCTCTCTGTGCTGTCCATCTGGGTCGTGACTGGGGTTCTGGTGTACCTGGCTGTGGAGCGGCTGATCTCCGGGAACTACGAGATCGAGGGGGGCACCATGCTGATCACGTCGGGCTGCGCCGTGGCTGTGAACATCATGTGAGTGGGGCCCTGGTTTCCTGAGTCCCCCTCTTCCTGCCCCTCACACCGCACCTGTGTCTGCTGTCGTGAGTGGAAGGAGGCCATGCCACAGTCTGGCATATGCCACAGGGACAAAACTTCCCTAATGGTTTGACCTCTGGCACCTGGAACACCTGGGTCTTTTCTCAGGCCTAGGCCAAGGACATCACGAGCTATAAATCTAGGGCCACATCAACCCCACCCACTCCCCCAGACGTGTCAGGGAATAACCTTGGAGGCTTCATACCTGAAGTGGGGAGGGGTGAGTCCAGTTGTTGCAGGAGCAGACGTCCCTAGTGGCACAACCCAAGTCTGTTTCAAGCTGATGTGCCTGAAATTGGTCTCAGTGAGAGGCATTGGTGTGTTTCTCTCTCTTGCTCAGTGGCCTCAGTTTCCCCGTCTGTGACATGACAGGGTGAACTATGTGACCACCATAATGGCCTCCTGCTCAGATTTGACACTGTGGCATTGTTGTGCCCAGACCTGGCATGGCAGTGGAGCAGAGCGCTTTCTCCTATGGCTCTCTGAACCAAGGCCACATGAGCTGGGCTCTTCACATGGCCAAAGGTATCCCATGGAGTTTGGGGGCTTGAAATTTTTGCCCCACAGGGAGGCCAGCCTTAATGGGTGACCTCTTCCTGCTACCTCAGTTAGCCCCCTTGGTTTTGTCTCCACTTCCGTAGAATGGGGTTGATCCTTCACCAGTCTGGCCATGGGCACAGCCATGACACCAGCCAGCAGCAGGAGAACCCCAGTGTCCGAGCTGCCTTCATCCATGTGATTGGGGACTTTCTGCAGAGCATGGGCGTCTTGGTGGCAGCCTACATTGTGTACTTCAAGGTCAGAACTGGGGACAGAGGGAGGTGGGGAGCAGAGGAGTACAGACCATCTGGGCTCGTCTCTGCACAGGGACCTATCCAGATTCTAGCTTCCTCCCAGTTCCGGGCAAAAGGGTGGGGAGAGGGAAGGAACATTTATCTAACACCAACCAAGTATCAGCACTTCTGATCCTCACCACAAGATGAGAGGCAGGCAGTAGTGTTTTCTGCAGCTCAGAACAGTTCAGTGACTTGCACAGTGTCACACAGCTAGTAAGTTGTGGAGCCACATTCAAACCCAGGACCATGTGCTGCTGAAGCCCAGGCATTGGCCATCACATAGGGGCAGTGAGGTGTAGTGGCAAGAGCCAGGCAGCCTAGCTGGGTGATGCTGGATGACTTGCTTGCGCTAATTGAGCCTCAATTTCCCCATCTATAAAATGGGGATGGTGGACCAGATGGTGTCTAAAGATCCTTTTAGCTCCGTCCACATCTCAGCCCCTTGGACAGGGAGGAGGGGAAGGGACTGTGCCTTATCCTCAACTGTGGTCTGTCCTGCCTGGTCTTCCAGACGTGGAGTAGAGTAGGAAACTGGGAGGCAGGGCCAGGACAAGGCTCATGCCCACCTTGCAGAGAGAGCCCCTCTCCCCGACACAGTGCTGGGTGGGACGAGAAGGGAAGCTGAAGTGTTGGGTGGTGAACCCAGGTCTGCCTTCCCCTCTTCCTGTAGCCAGAGTACAAGTATATAGACCCCATCTGCACCTTCTTCTTCTCCATCCTGGTCCTGGGGACAACCTTGACCATCCTGAGAGATGTGATCCTGGTGCTAATGGAAGGTAACCTGGGCTTTGGGGCTCCCTTTCTGCTCTTGGCTTTCCAATTCCTCTATTCAGCCTTTGAATAGGGTAGGTGTATCAGGGGGATCCCAGCACAGACATGGTCTGGAGCCTGGCATAGGCCAGAAGATCCCCTGGGGCCCTGGGCTGTGATCTTGGCACAGAGCTTGAGCTCTCGGGTGTGGCAGTTCCTGAAACTGTCCATGTCTTCCCTTCCTCCTAGCCCCAAGGGTGCCTCCTCCCCTGCTGGGATGTGTCCTCCCTGCCTAGTCAGGTGGCTTCTGGGTGGTGTCTGTAGCACCTGGAGCTCCAGCCCTACCCTGTACACTTCCTCAGTCTCTAGTCGCCTTCTTTCCGGAAGAGAGAGGGGGAAGGATTATGTTTCCCATTGCACAGGTGGGCAGACTGAGGCACAGAAAAGGGCAGTAAGTCTTGGACAAGGCTACTGAATCCACTCCAGCTCAGGCCTTTCCTACAACATCTCAGGGACCAAACTATGCCCCTGCCTCCGGAGGACATGGCTGCACTTTGAGGGGGTTGAAAAATGGTCAGTGGTGGAGAATGATCTGCCCTGAATTACCACTCTCCTGTGCTCTAGGGCCTTGAGTCTTGGGTCAGGGTCATGGGTCTCTGCGTGGTTAGGGTCAATCTGGGGTTGGGTTGGGTGCTGGCCTGGGGTTAGCAGGAGTGCTCGGCTGCAGTTCAGAGCTTTTTCTCTAAGAATATGGCTGACCCAGATAAAAAGTGATGATGAAGATGATGACTGTGCCTGGGTGGGTCCAGGGATCCTCCAGTTTTGTTCTTTCCTTCTTTTCTTCCCTCCATTAAAAAATATATTTATTAAGCAACTACTGTGGGCCAGACACTGTTCTAGGCACTGACGATACAGCGGTAAACAAAGCAGACTATCCTGTTTCATGGAGTTTCCATTTTAGAGGGAGAGACCAACAGTAAACAAATTAACAAATAATTTCAGAGAGTGTTAAGTGTGAAGAGGAAAATACAACAGGTGACGCAATGAGGGGTTTGGGAGGTGGGGGCAACATTGGACCTGCTGGCCAACGTGGTCTCTGAGGAGATGACACTGAGGAGCAGGAGCCAGCCCTGCAGTGATGGGCATGAATGGGAGGGGCCGCTTCCTTCAGCCCCTGTCCCTGCCATCCTCAGGGACCCCCAAAGGCGTGGACTTCACAGCTGTGCGGGATCTGCTGCTGTCGGTGGAGGGGGTGGAAGCTTTGCACAGCTTGCATATCTGGGCACTGACTGTGGCCCAGCCGGTGCTGTCTGTCCACATCGCCATTGGTGAGTGGTTGGGACACCCCGGGTGGTGAGGGAGAGAGGCTGCCAAAGGCCTGGGGCCATCCCCAGTGGCTCCAGATGACCCCAGATGCTTGAATGCTTTAAACACATTATTTCATTTGAGCATCACAATCTCATGTATCCACGAAGACACTGAGGCTGGGCGTGGGGTGGGGCGGTAAAGTCACTTGCCCAGGCTTTTACAGCTAATAAGTGGCAGAAGTGGCCTTAAGGCCGATGCTTTGCCAGCTCTTTCCGGGATGTCCTGAGTCTGGGCGCGGAAGGGGCCTGGCACAGGAGTGGAATCTGGGGGCTTCTTGATGTTCATGGTCACCCATCCTGTGTGCTGGGGATGGGGTGTGAGACTTGGGCTCTGGATGGTTTGAAGGGCCAAGAGTAAACGGTTCTCTGGTGCCTCCTCTGATACGTCCTCTCGGCCCCCAGCTCAGAATGCAGACGCCCAGGCTGTGCTGAAGGTGGCCAGTGCCCTCCTGCAGGGGAGGTTCTACTTCCACACCATGACCATCCAGATCGAGGACTACTCTGAGGACATGAAGGACTGTCAGGCATGCCAAGGCCCCTCGGACTGAGGCGTGGACCACTGGGGCATGGACAGGACCTGCAGGAGGTGGGACTTAGTGTCCCCCAGGCCCAGCCAGGACTCTGCCTACCCTGCCTGCGTTACAAACAGGGTCCCCCTCCTGACCTCGGCTGCCCTGCTCCAGTCATAGGCTCTTTCTGGCCTCCCTGCCTGACTACAGCCGGCCCTGGGGTGGGGACTTGGCAGGTATCAAGCTAGCGTGACCCCACTCCAGCTCCCGGGTCAGCTCCTGGCAGGGCTGTGTTTGGGCTAATGCTGTCCTACCACCCGCAGTGGCAAAGACAGTGTGGCACAGTGTGGGACAGCAAGAAGGAAGGCTGGCCTCAGTGCTCCCTTATTTCCCATTTGTTGCCTGTCTGGCCTTTGCCTTTTGAGTCTGTAAAGAACCCCTGAGCCAGGCGCGGTGGCTCACGCCTATAGTCCCAGCTACTCGGGAGGCTGAGGCAGGAGGATCACTTGAGCCCAGGAGTTGGAGGCTGCAGTGAGCTATGAGTGCACCACTCCACTCCACACTCCAGCCTGGTGACAGAGCAAGACCCCATCTCTTAAAAACAACAACAAAAAACCCCCAGACCAGCAGTTCGGGGAGAGTCCCCTCCCTCTGCTGATTAACAATATGGTTTAAGGAGGCCATGGGGCCGGGAGTTGTGGGGGCCCCCCTGCACTCTCATACAAGTCCCCCTGAGGTGGGGAGCCCAGGGGCACCCGAGGCCCATCTGGGCCTTAGTCACTTCAGCTGTGAGCCAAATACTCCCTTTCCTGGAGGGGGTGTCTTCTTACTAGGTAAGGGGCTGGTTTCCTCTTTCCTTATTCCCTCAGCCTAGGAAGCTGTGCCAACACCACGGCAGTGGTGGGAGGGGACAGCGGTTTCAGCTTGAGCCTTACCCCAAGAGCCTCCCAGCCCCCGGGGGCACTTCTCTTGCTCTGAGAGTGTCCCAGGAATGGCAGAGCCTAAAATCAGATATGATCGGGCCAGCTCTGTCGCCTCTCTGGCCTGACGCAGTGGGAGCCTGCGTATGGAAGAGGAAGAGGAGCTGGACACAGCCCAGGGGCCAGCTAGGAGGGAGACGCCAGCTTCCTGGGGCTTTTGCGTGAAGATTCTTGACTTGGGGGTGGCTTGTGTTTATAAGATGCAAGAGGGGAGACCCATCCTGACTCATGGAGACAACATGCCCAGTTATCAGGGAGCCCTGTGTGGCATGGTCTGTCCCTGCTATTATAAGCTAGTGTCCTTAGGCAAGGTGGCCTCTCTGCCTCTTACTGTCATCTGTAGACTGAGAGGGTTAACACCTACCTCACTGGGTCCAGGCAGCCAAAGTCTGCCTGGTACCTGGTGGTTGTTGAAGAGTGGTTGCTTTTATTGTCCTGGAAACAGGGAACTTGCTGAGGAGCCAGAGGGGCCTCCCAGCCTCCCCAGGGGCGGCACTGAGATTGTCTTGACTCTGCTCTGGCTCATGGTGGGAGGAGGAGGGGTTGGCTGCTTCCTCCCCCTTTCCAAGAGAGCCTCTCTCTTTCCATCTGTGAAATGACCTCTGTGCCTTTCCAGCACTGTCATCCGGGATTGCCTGTGGCTAGGTCAGTGGGTCCTTCAGCCCCTCAAGGTCTGTGGAAAGTCATTAGCGTTGGCCTGGAAAGGGGCGTGGGGATGCTGTGGCTGTGCTTCGTTCCGCCACACTCTTCAGGGGAATCAAATCCCCATGTCCCAGCCATGGCAGGCCCCAGGGACATGGATCCTGGGCTTTGCTGTGTGCCAAGTCCTTATACCCCTCTCAAGAGACAGTCATTGCTGTCCCCCGTTTTTATAGATGAGAAAACAGGCTCCAAGAGGCTGTGCCATTTGCCTGAAGTCACACAGCTAATGTGAGGCAGGTCTGGGATTTCTGTCTCATTCTCTCAGAGCCCCCTACAGCAGGGGTTGGGGACTTGCTCCCGGCTGCATGGGTACAGTGTGAGCCCCTGGGTCCAGCAGTGCCCTCCCCATGGGCAAGGCCATGTCAAGGCAGCTCAGTACCCTGGGTGTTGCAGCTGCAATTGGCTGTGGCTGGGCCTGGCACCCAGAGCCCTCCCTGCCCTGGGAAGGCCGCCTGGGCTGCAGCTGTGTGCTCCCTCACCCACGCGCCACTGCTCGGGACCCTGGGCCAGACTGCCTCCCCCTCCCTTTAATTCCCAGTTCCCCCCTGCACCTCAAGCGTCTAACAGCCCCATGCCTCCCAAGGGAGAGCCCACCCTGCACTCCCAGCTGTGAGGAGGACCTGAGTTTTCCAGGGGCCAGAGTTCAAGCTGGAGGATGGGGGTGTGAGGCCTTGGACAGGCCTTGGGGGACAGCATGTTCCTGCCAGCGAGCTAGTCACGGGAATTTCCAGAGCTGCGAGGCCATCAAAGCAGGAAAACATCTGATACCTTGGACCTGGGCTGGACCCACCACCCTCAGGCAAGCCCTGAGGGCCTCCCCCCCACCCCCACCCCCCGCGCAGCTGCCGTAAGGGTATTTATAGTCAGAGCTTGAGGGGGCAAGGACACCGCGCTTTATTTCGGAAGTGATAATTCCAGTTCCAGGTGGGTGAACCCGGGAGAATTTAGCGTCCTCTCCCCCACTCCATTCCCACCTATAGAGCGCTTGGGACAGCCCCCGCTCGCGGTCTGCCCACCTAAACATGGTCCCTTGTTTCTGAGTTCCAAGTGTGCAGGCCACGGGGGCGGGGGGCATCCTTCAGATTCCTCTCCCCAATTTCCTGCCCTCGGGCTGCACATACCGCTAACCCTAGTCCCTCTGCCCGCCCTCGGACGGTGGGGGTGTTTGAAACTGTTTCCTTTCGAGGGGGAGAGCGGTGCGGCGCTGACCTCTAGTGGTCCAGGTCGCTGATGCAGCGCGGACGGCCGCGCCTGAGCCCGGGGCAGACCACCTGCGTTCCCATCCGCCTTGTTTCCCCCGTCGTCGCCTCCCTACACCCCTCTGCTCCTTGGCTGGGACGCGAGGACTGAGGCTGACAACATAGGGGTCTAAGCTGCCTTCCTCCGACTAGGAGCCCCGGGGCGTGGAAAATGGAGTTTCGTCTCTCGGCACACGGTGGCCACACTCCTCCCACCGCCCGGCATGGAGCCAGGCTCGCAGTTAACGTCTCTTCCATCTATTCGTCATATGTTTGGGGCGCACCTGCCAGGCCAGAGAGAAGAGGCCACGACCCGCCCTCTGGGGCTCAGGGACCCGTCCTGGGGCCTGACGGTGTGCACACTGCAAGACTATGCGGGGCCGCGAAAGCAAAAGGAGACTGAACCCATCGTGGACGGGGTGAGGGTCAGGCAAGTCCCCGGAGGAGGCGAAGATCTGAAAGACAAGCAGAAGTTAGTTGGGTAGAGAAGCAAAGACCAGCGTTCCAGACGAGGGCGGAGGCCGAGGCGAGGCCTGGCGATCTGGGGTGAGTGCGGCGCACCGGGGCTGTGCCTGGAGTTGCGGCGCCGGAGGGCGAGGCCCCGCCTCTCAGGGCACCGTGGCTCTGATTGGCCAATAGGGCTCTGACGTGTTGGGCGACTGGCTGCCGGGATTGGTTCTCTGATGTCTCAAGGGAAGCGGCTAAGCCCGCAGGCAGGTACCGCGCCTCCTGGGAGCCAGGCTGGGATTTCGCGGGTTCCTCCTAGGGCTTCTCCAGGCTGCGGTACTTCTTACGCTGCACCGACACTGGGTCCTTGAACAGCACCGGGTCCAGACGCAGGCGAGAGGACACCAGGGGCATGTGGCCAAACGCTGCCGCCATCTGGTTGATGCAGTCTGGGGCTGGGAGCTGGTGCTTTGGCCCGGACCCCGGGCCCCCAGGTGCCTAAGAGGGGAAGGAGAAATGCACTGATGGGCTTCTCTGTCCTTCCGAACCCGACCCCCCCCCCGCCCCTGCAGCAAGAAGGATTTGGATTAGACAATGAGAGGGAAGCCTTCCTCCCTTCCTCCCCCAGCCAGTGCCAACCCGTCCCCCTGGGCGCCTCACCAGTGGAGCAGCCTCCTGCTGCTGCTTGCCATAGGGCACCTTGATAGGGGGCAGCTTGGTGACTGCCGCTACTAGGAAGTTCATCAGGACGTCCGCACAGGTGGGTGCCTCATCTGCCAGGGTCCTCAGAGCCTCAGGCAGGGAGTGGGTGAAGAGAGTGTGGTAATACCTGCGCAAGGGGGGTGGGGGGGGACAGAGAGGCTGCAGCTGAATTCACCTCCAGGCCCCCATTCTCCTGATTGCACCTCTCTCTTTGACCCCAGTCCTCAGGCCTCTTGGGAAAGCCCTGCTCCCCTCTGAGCCCTGGCTGCCTCAGCGAGCCCCCATCCCCGGTATGAACAGCTCTCCACTGCTTTGTCCCCCGTGGCTTATCTGCAGCCAATGGTGTACTCCCTGTCCTCTCCTTCACAGTTCCTTGGGGTCCCACCCCCAGGCTCAGAGCCAGACGTAGGCAGTGGGATCAGCTGGTTCTAAGGCCATCACCCATGGCAGCCCAAAGACCAGCTTCAGGAAGGCTGTGGATGAGCCAGGCTGATGCTGCTTCAGGTGAGCCTGGCTTCACATGGCCCCCATGGGACACCCTGGGTGCACCCTGGAGCCATCAGGGTTATTCTTTACTGAGAATTCCCTGCAGACCTCCCAGGTAATCTATAAGAGTTTCCAGGTAACACATATTTGATTTAAACATGTTTGAGGAACCTCTCTGAAGAGATCCGCTTGAATTCAGTCCCTGCCTCAAGACCGGGGGCCTCAGGCAGCTTCTGGAAGGCCTGGGATGGTCCCCAACCTCCCACACCCACATTTATTAGGCATCAGGACCATTTTCTTGTCACACCACCACCATCAAACCCAAACACTGTCCTTACCCACTGTGTGGCTCTACTTAAAATAACACTAGCTACCATTTGTTGATTATCTATGTGCCAGGGACTCCATTTGATGATCACACCATTCCCATGAGGTGAATACATCCCATTTTACAGATGAGGAAACTGAAACTCAAGAGAAATGAGGAGACTTGCCCAGGATCACCCAACTGGGAAGTGGCAGATCTGGGCCTTGAACCTGGATCTCTGGGCTCTAGGCTATCCTGCTCCTGGTCCAGGGAGGGGGTCACTGGCCCTCTGATCCGGGTGCCAGGGTGGGCATCTGTACCTATGGTAGAAGGCGGCTGTGGTGAGAACCATGGAGAAATCGTTGGCCCTCTCAGCAGTGTAGCCCCAGCCACCCAGGGCCTCGTCCCAGAAGTGGCTCCACGTCAGAAAGCCCACCATCCGCTCCGGGAAGCTCTGCCACACCACGAAGGCAAAGTCCACCTGGAGAGGGATTTAAGTGAGCTGTAAAGAAGGACTTCCTGACCACTAGGAACATGTGGAGGCAGGGACGGCCTGGCTGAGGGGCCGGAGCAGGACTCAGGAGAGAGAAGTCATTACTTGGGATTGGCCACAAGTGTAGCACAGACGTTCCCAGGGTATGCTTGGGGGAACTTTCTCAGCTAGGAGCCATAAAAAGTGTTCTCAAAAGAGCGTGTGGAAAGCCTCTATTAGATTCTTAAAGAGGAGGCTGCTTGGCTTGCTGGGGTGGTTTCAAAAGCAAGATGCTGGGCCTCATGACCTCTGATCCCCCCAGCTCTGGGAAAGTGAGGGGCTGCCAGGGCCCTCTGGCTCTGTCCTCACCCACACTGGGCTTCTCCTGGGCCCAGCTCTCACCTCACTTGTGGAGAGGCTGCTGCGGGCATCGAGGCTAAGGATGGCGTCAGTGTTGATGGCGCTGTACGGGAAGAAGCGATCACTGACCTGCAGTGGGAGGAGGCGAGGGTGACTCAGCCATGGGACAACCCTCCCCCCGCCCAATACTTAATAAATAGGAGCCCTCAGGCTTGCCATAGAAGCCAGTGCCATGAATAGAGCAAGGCTGCCTGGAACTTGCTCTGGGACCTGGGCAATTTATTTGACCTCTCTGGATTTTAATTTCCCCTTTGGTCAAATGGGGCAGTTGGTCTCCAGGGGCCCTTCCAGTTTTGACATCTCAGGATTCCTCTATTGTCATATTAAATGCTCCATCGACCCTGGAAGGGTCGTCAAAAATCCCTCATTTGGGCTGGGTGCGGTGGCTCATGCTGTAATCCTAGCACTCTGGGTCCGGGGGTTGTGGGCGGGGATCACTTGAGCTCAGGAGTTTAAGACCAGCCTGAGCAAGAGCAAGACCCCATCTTTACAAAAAATACAAACATTAGCCAAATTAGCTGGACATTGGTGGTGTGTACATGTAGTCCCAGCTACTCGGCAGCTGAGGCAGGAGGATCGCTTGAGCCCAGGAGTTTGAGGGTGCAGTGAGCTATGATGATGCCACTGCATTCTAGCCTGGGTGACAGACTGAGACTTTGTCTAAAAAAAAAAAGAAAAAGAAAAAAAAATCCCTCATTTGAAAGAAACAGATCTAGAGAGATGAAGGGACTTGCCCAGAACCACACAGCAAGGTGGTTCTCAGCAACCCAAGTTCTCAGAAGCCACCCTTCCTGCCCTCTGTCTATATTTTCTCAAGATCCCAGGTTTCTCCCCTGTCCCTTACCTGAGATAGCAACGCACTCCTCTGTCTTCCCCCATCACATAAACCCCAAACGCTCTGGAAGCACAATTTACAAGGGCCAGGGGGGAAGAGGATTATTTCTATTAGACCTGCAGCTGAAACCTGCTGTGTGATTTCTTCAGGTGCTTGAGTAAAGGCCACCTGTGTGTGCCCTCCCCAGTTCCCAGCATGAGCCCACCGCTTCCATGCTCCTCCCCGTCCCTCACCTTCCGGTGCCCGTCCATGACTGTCAAGGGCACTGCTATCTCCGGCCACCTGGATGGGAGTGGCTGCTCACTGCTCCAGAGAACCAAGATCTAGGAGGAAAGGGCTGGTGGGTGTTCCTGGAATCTGGGGTGTGGGGTGCAAGGGGGTGGACGAGGGATGAGAAAGCAGCTGTATGTGTGCGCATGGGAGGGCTTAGCTGGATCCAAGGTCCTTTCATTGCTGCCTTGTCCTTGCCTCTGGGCTTCTGGAAGGCAGGAATTCTGGTGACAAGAAGGTAGCTACCTATGGCGCTAGAACTCAAGAGAGTCAGGTGCGGTAGTCCCTGTCCCTAGCTCCACGCCCCATCCCCATCTTCTCGCTAAGGTTTTCACTCTTCCTCCAGCTCTTCCATCACTCCCAGCCCAGCTCAGATGGCCTGTGTGCAGAGCCGTTAGTCTGCACCCTGGCTGAGCTAACTGCTTCCTTCCTCTGCAAGTACTCTCCAGAGTCCGTCCGGTTCTCTGGAACCGAGATCTGACAGTCTGTGTGCGGGAAATGCTAACCGAATCTGAATCCCAAGGCAGAATCCTTTACTGCTTTTTCTCTGCTCAGCATTGAGCCTAGGGCCTGGTGCTCAGAAAATGGCCCCTGAGTAAATGAATGTTCCCTGTCCCCCCTCCCGAAGAGGCACCTGCTTTTCAGGTGGCATCATCAGTTTCTATGGGGGAAAGAAACAAGAATCTCGGGACTTAAAGAGGAAGGTAGCAAGAGCAACTGGAAATTCTTCCATGCCTTCCCCCAAAATGGATGGTCATCTTTGGGGTCTAGATACTTTCAGAGCCCTGTCCTGTCCCTTGTCCCCACCCCGGATCCCAGGACTCCGGCCGGCAAGGAGGCAGACCTGGGCACAGTGTTGGGAGCCTGCCACTGCCTGGATGAGCTTCAGTGGGGGCTGGCCTGGGGCCCCCACCCAGATCAGGGCGCTGAATCTGCCCTCAGGCCGGGAGCCTGGGGGAATGAGACACAGGCTATTAGGGTGGGAGGGGACAGAACCCATGGAGAATGACCTCAGTAGGGGACCCCAGGAGCCAGGAGAGATTTGGGGGCTGAAGGAGCGTTTGGGTGGGGCTCTATGGATGAGGCTGGGGCAGAGTTGAGGGGACTTTAAGTCATCCCATCCCCAGGGCATACCCTGTTGCAGGTGGTAGAAGGGGAACTTCTGGGGGATTGTGGAAAAAGTAGGCAGGGCCAGGAGTGCCCCTGGGGGGCTGTTCCACAGCAGCGAGGGGTGAGCAGATGCGCCAAAGATCCGGTCCTGAATAATCTGTGAAATGACAGAGAGCTGTGCAGAGGGAGTGGCCAGTGTGGCCATGGCCACACCTCCCCTTCCAGGCTCTGGGGAGGGTCGCAGCTGTGTCACCAGAACCCTGGGGTCACTCCAAGGTGGTGTTCCAGAGGCAGCAGATGGTGGCAGGCTTGCTGCCTCCTTTTCCTTCCTCATTCATGGCAGACGTCACCAACAGGTCACGATGTTCTTTCCACACTCAGAATCTCTCCCAACACAGCGCCCCAGGCAGCTATCGCCAATCAATTGGAGTTGGCACATACTTTGAAATCCATTTGCCACAGCTGTCTCCTCTACAGATAGGGAAACTGAGGCCAAGCTTGGCGAAGACACTTGTCCAAAATTTCACAGCCAAGTCTCACATTCTTTCCAGAAGCATCTTCAAGGGGGGACCCCCAAATACTCAGGCAGAGGAGGTGTTGTGGGAGAGGAGTATGGCGAGGGGTGGGGATCCCCCTCACCTCCAGCATGGTGTGGATGACCTTCTCCACCGAGGAGAAGTAGGCGTCCCACAGAAACTGGGTCTGCTGACGCAGGGCGAGGACCCGTGCAGGGGGCAGCTCCTGGAGGGCAGCCAGGACCTGGAGCACAGGGGGAGAAAGGAGCAGGTGTGGGACTGTGTCAGGCCCTGGCTGACCCTGGGAGGAGGAAACCTGGGGTTGGAGACCTGAGAACCAGAAGCCCCCTCCCCACAGGCCTCCAGGCTGGTGAGCAGCAGCCACTCTTGGCCAGGTCCCAGGTAACATAGCAACCAAGAGTTCAGGGTTCACATACTGCTGGGTTTAAATGCCACTTAGTGACTGTGTGACTCTGGTCACACTCCTTAACCTCTCTGGGTCTGGTTCCTCATCTGTAAAATGGAGATAGTAACAGTACCTCCCTCCTAGGGGGGCTGTGAGGATTAAATTAGATCACTCGTATTGGTACATTGTAGAGGCCCCATAGGTAAATGGTAGCTATTACTAACCTCCTACGTACACCATTCTCACTTCTCTCTCGGGGGATTCAAGGCAGGCTTACACATGTAGCTTTCAGCGCTGGGCAAAATCAGCGTCATCAGATGGAAGTCATCGTATATTTTGCTTTCCTACCCCAAGCCCCATGGAGGCACTCTGATTTTGAATTTTTTTGTAGACTTCCCTTAAATTGGCTATTTAAGCAGTTATGGACCCCTGGAGCCGGGCCCATGGGGATTGTCTGATCAACATCCCATTGTAAAGATAGGGAAACTGAGGCTGGAAGAGGATCAGGACTTGTCTCAGAATCTCCACCTGCTCCTATGGGAGCCTCAAAGGGGAGGCTCGGTGTCCTGCGAATTCATAATATGCACGGATGGGGTAGGAATGAGGACCGAGGCCCGCCGGCGGGTAGGGCCCCAAGCTACCTGAAGTGGAAGCCTGTCGTCAGCTACGATGGCTGCCTTGGTCCAGTCGATGACCTCGGAGAAGGGCAGCTCCCAGCGGGGGTTGAGAAGCACAGGGATGCAGCCAGCCTGGGGAGCAGGGAGGTCAGTGGGGAGCCCAGTCCCCTCCTGCACATACTCACCCCTCCCAGTTCCAAGTCAGCAGCTGCTGCTGTTGGGGCAAGGGGCAAAGAGGAGAGGAAAACTGAGGGTTTTTTTGGGGGGAGGCGGTTGGCAGGGTGCGGTTCTGCAGAGGGAGAGTGAGTCCAGAGCAAAGAAGTGGGCAGCTCACTGTCCCTGCCCTGCTGGCTCAGGGGTACGGGAGGACAGAGGACAGGGATGCTTGGGCTGGCGTTGTACCTGCAGGGCTTGGAGGAAGCGCGAGGAGGCATCGGCATGTTGGCCAGAGATGAGGCAGAAGGTGGCGTTGGGCAGCGTTTCCCCGGGGTGCATCCTGAGAGGCACAGGAGGAGGTCCCCGCTCACATGAGCCTGGACAGCTGCCCCTCACCCTGCCTGGCTCCTTCCGCGGCTCCCCAGCACCCCACACCCATACTCCCAAATTCACAATGTGCAAACCCACTGACGCACCTACACAGGCACACACCAACACAAACGCAAGCCTCACACCCGCCCTGCATCTACGGTTGGGCTAGCAGGCAGGCACCCTGGGCCCTAGCTCTGCCTCCTCTGCCCTTAGTGGCCTTAGACATCTCCCTTACCTTCTCTGGGTCTCAGTTTCCTCATCTGCAAAATGGGAGGCAGTGGGACCTGATGTTCCCGGGCCCTGTCTGACTTAGACGGGCACGTGTTTGCCCTCCCCCCACCCTGCCACATGCACTCTCTGGCACCCCTCACCTGAGTGGCTTCCATGCCCAGCCCTCCCGCATGCCGAGAGCCAGGCCCATGAAAGGCCTCTCTGTCGTGAGGTGGGCTGGGTCCCCAGCCTGGAACCACACAGGAAGTTGTTGCCCAGAGGCCCCCTTGCCCAGAGGACAGGCCTCCTCTGTTCCTCCCACCTCCTCCCCCACCCCAGGGCCACACTCAGGCTGTGTGTGCCTGTGGGGGAGGGGCAGGAGCCTCCTCAGAGCCACCTGGCTGGGATTGTCTGCCCAGGGACCCATTGCCTGTGACCCAGTTGGGGGATAGGGGGTGCGAAGTAGAGGGAAGACCAGGACCCCTGGGCTCATAGGCCTGCTCAGAGTGGGACCCAGATGGTCCTAGGACCTCCCTTAACTACAGCCTGTCTGGTTCTGAGCCTGAACCTCCGGGAAGCAGATCTAGGAGTACTTAGGCAGCCTCTGAGCCAACCCCCATTGAACAGATGGGAAGACTGAGTCCCAGAGAGACTCGAGGACTGGCTCAGGGTCACAGAAAGGGTTGAGGCAGAGCTGGGACAAGAACTGAGATGTGTCAACTCCTAACCCTGAGCCACCCTAGAGCGGCTACTTAGGGGTCTCCCAAGGACCCCAGCCTTCTTTCTCCTCCATTCGATGCTCAGCTGTCCAGGCTCCCTGGAAGAAGCCACAGGTTAAACATCAGGACATCCTCCACCTCATTAAAAGCCGTAGCGCCAGCCAACCAGGCGCAGCCCCCTGACGCCCAGTAAAGCTCTAAGGAACTGAAAATCTCTAGGTTAAGGCTTCAAGGAGCCTAAAGAGAGACCAAGAACCCTGCTGAATAAACTGCACCCCTGAGCCCTAAACCTCCATGGCTCCTTCCTCTGTGCCTTTCCATCTTTGTCCCTTTCCCTTCCCCTGGAGTGCCCCTCCCTGCCTCACCAGCCTGGGGAATCCCTCCCACTCTCCCTTAATGTCTAAGCTGAAACACCACCTCCTCTGGGAACCCTCCCTGGCCGCTGCAGAGCTGGTTCTCTCTGCTCACTCTCCCTCGTGCGCAGTAGTAGTAAAATCCGGCTGGCCTTCATTGAGCATATACTTTGCCCCAGGCACTATTCTAAGTGCTTTATGTACATTAACTCACTTCATTCTCACAGCAACTCTATGAGATGGGAAGTATGTGCTGTTATTATCCCATTTTACAGATGAGGAAACTGAGGCCCAAAGAGATCACACAGCTTTTACAGAGAGAAGCCAGCAGGCACCTTGTGCAGCCTCTCTCTGCTTCATAATGTGCGTCAAACCATCGACTTGGCCGGGCACGGTGGCTCACACCTGTAATCCTAGCTCTCTGGGAGGCCAAGGCTGGCGGATTGTTTGAGCTCAGGAGTTCGAGACCAGCCTGAGCAAGAGCGAGACCCCCATCTCTACTAAAATTAGAAATAAATTAATTGGACAACTAAAAATATATAGAAAAAATTAGCCGGGCATGGTGGTGCATGCCTGTAGTCCCAGCTACTTGGGAGGCTGAGGTAGAAGGATCGCTTGAGCCCAGGAGTTTGAGGTTGCTGTGAGGTAGCATGACGCCACGGCACTCTAGCCTGGGCAAGAGAGTGAGACTCTGTCTCAAAAAAAAAACCATCAACTTGTCTGTCTGTCCTACCCCACCGAGCTACTTGAGGATGGGGCTGTGCCTCCCTCTTCTCAGTATCCCCAGGGCCTAGCAGAGCACCTGGTGGAGAACAGGCACCCAGTGGGTGCTAAGTGCATGATGCTCAGTGTAGCACTAGAGAATAGATCGGGGACCAACAGACTGAGTGTCTGGGAGGTCCAATTTCAGCACAAAGTCTAGTAATGGAGCTGGCTGAGAGTGCAGACAGTGGGTGGCTTTGGGAGGTGGTGAGTTCCCTGTCAGTAAAGGTAAATAAGCAGAGATTGTGGAAAGGAAGGGGAGGAGTGTTGACCACCAGATGAAGACTTGGGATTCTGTGACCATGTAACGTATCTGCTATAAACTCAGGGCCTCAATGCCCAAGGGTGGTCAGTGTGGCTCTACCCATGGCTGCATTGTGACTCGCATGAGCCCTCGGCACTTTGGCCTTTGTAGCTCCTCCTACCATAAAAAAGTTAAAAATTATATTTGATAACTGTGTTGGTATAAAAACAAATAATATTCTACATTAAAACATTTCTTCTACCTTAAAAGTTCATTTTTGGCCGGGCACGGTGGCTCACGCCTGTAATCCTAGCTCTCTGGGAGGCCGAGGAGGGAGGATTGTTTGAGCTCAGGAGTTCGAAACCAGCCTGAGCAAGATCAAGACCCTGTCTCTACTAAAAATAGAAAGAAATTAATCGGACAGCTAAAAATATATAGAAAAAAATTAGCCGGGCATGGTGGCACATGCCTGTAGTCCCAGCTACTCGGGAGGCTGAGGCAGGAGGATCACTTGAACCCAGGAGTTTGAAGTTGCTGTGAGCTAGGATGATGCCATGGCACTCTAGCCTGGGCAACAGAGTGAGACTCTGTCTCAAAAGAAAAAAAAAAAAAAAAGTTCATCTTTTTTCCTTCTGATTTTCAAAGAAATGAAAATATCTTCATGGGCCCCTAAAAGTATCATGGGCTCTAGGGACTGTACTGCCTGTGCCCAGTGGATACAGGCTGGCAGACTTTAAAACATGCATTAGGTGTCTGCTGTGAAAAATAGTGGAGAATCTACATATATGTTGCTTGTGCAC
>CAUYSK010121789.1:0-13707 GCA_963575035.1 Avahi laniger | reverse complement strand
TGGGTCATGAGAACAGATATTGCTCTAACTAGGAATTTTTCAGAGTGATTATTGAAAGGATCCAGAGGTGTCTTATGGAGTGAAAGATGGAAAGTACGGACAGGCCTCCCAGGAACTGGCCCTGAGGATGGAGCATCTTGGCCCGAGCCCTCCCCCCAGCCTCCATCTCTCTCTGTCACTCTCTGTCCCTGTACACAGCTGTGTCATTCCCCTCCCTCTCAGTAGACACCCTTCCTCTGCTCGCTCATCTGTTCCCACATGGCCCGTGTGGCCAACCTCAGGTGCAAGCTGCATCCACGGATGCATGTCGCACTTTTGTGCTTGCACACCTCCTCAAAGACGTTTGAAAAACCATGTGCCACCTCGTACATTTGTTTGTAGACACCCAAACTTTTTCATCACAAGTTTATGGATGCCAAGAACGCCATGTCCAACATATTTTAAATGTTGACAGTTTAAAAAACTATCCGGTTGAATCTAAATACAATTCAATGGCAAATTTGATTCCCACAAGCATCTATTGAAGAAGTGCATGAATAAGCTTTGTTTTTATAGTCTTCATGTTTTGGAGCAGATTCACAGTAAAATTGAAAAGCACAGAGAGTTCCCACAAACCCCTCGTCCCTGCACACGCCCAGCTTCGCCCACTGTCAGTGTCCCCCACCGCAGTGACATATCTGTCACAGTGAACCTACATTGACACATCATTGTCACCCAAAGTCTGCAGTCGACATTAGGACTCTCTCTTGGTCTTGTACAGGAAGATTTTTTAACATTTAGGACATTTTATATTGTTGCCTTTTTCCCCTTGAACTATTCCCATTCCATTTTCTCTACAAATATTTATCCTGTTGTAATGTATTTATATGCTTAAAAGTCTTTTATTGGTGTCTCTCTCTCACTTCTCTTCCACAAATTACGTTTATAAATTGATAGGTAAGCTTTTCTTTTCTTTCATGATAAGTCACTTAAGTGTTTTCCTAAAAAAAAATCACAGTCAATTAAAACAACATAAAAACATCTTTAAAACAATAAATTTTGGCATTAATTAAACTTAAAAAGTAAAAATGCCAGGGGCGGGGGCATCTCTTAATGTTATAAACAGATGGGTCCTTTTTCCCCTTCTGATTAATTCCAGGATCCAGGGATGACTGTTCCTTATCCATTGTGTTTCTGGTTTTCATTTGCATAGGTGTTAAGCACTTTTTACGGATGTAAGTATTGCGAAACCTTGTTCACATAAATAAGCAGGTGGGCATAGAAGAATGCCACTCAGTTCTTTGAACTCCTGAGACATTAGCCAAAAGTCACAGGCGGATCCACAACACAGTTCCTTTCAACATGTTCAAAACAAAGAATCAGAAACCACTTGACTTCTAAGAGGATTTATTGACTCGTCTTCCTTCTGGGCACCAGTGTTTCAAGCTGTCCCTTAGTTTAGGGCCTTTGAGCTTTATACCCTGGGCCAGTAAGGTTCTTTGCTCTCTAAAGAATGAAAGGGCAACTGACAAGGGCCATCAGTTCTCAGGCAGATCCTCATGGCTGAGGCCCCTATAACAAAAGACAGATTAACAAGAGAAAAAGCACACAAGTTTATTTACTGTAAGTTTTATGTAACACTGGAGCCTTCAGAAAGGAAGACCTACAGAAACAGGGACAATTTTATATTTTCGTGGAGAGTCATGCAGAAACAAGATTGGAGGGACAGAAGGGTGCGATCTAATGGTGATAAACTGGGGAGACTTAGCAAGGCCTGTTTGTTCAGATTCTTCTCTGAGTCCCTGTGTCTTCCGAGACGGGGACATTCCTTTCCTCTGGGTCTAGGTCGGACACCGCTCCGATGAGGGTCTTGTGAGCTACTTTAGAGGAAGGTCAAAGGATTCTTTTATGACCTGCTCCAGGGGAGAAGGACAGGAGAAAGTCAGAGAGACCTTCCCACTTCTGCTGTTTTCTCAAATGCCAACGTACCATGTTTTGGAGTAGTTATGTCCTCGACCCTGTCACCTGGAACCAAAAGAGAGGTTGGGGGACGGAGGACTGAAAAATCATTCCAGTACTAACATCAGCCATTCCTACTGCTAGGAGCCTTAAGAGTCTGTTTTCAGAGAAGGTATTGGTGAAGTCAGTTGATGTAAGATTGCTTCCTTACTGTGCCGCTTTTTATTTCTTTTAATAACTTTCTTTTGCTAACTTCAAAAATAATATCGATTTATTATAAAAGGAAAGGTTGGAAAATTCAGAAAAATATAAGGAAGGAAATTTAAATCACCTGTAATCTCACTCTCTGGCAATAATCACTATTGATATTTTAGGCAGTTTCTATTCTATGGGCGGTTCTGTTTCTGAACGGAAGTTTGGTGGTGGTTGTGGTTTACTGTTGGCTGCATGGGTGAGAGGGGAGAGAGAAACACAGCTTCTTCTTCCCCTCAAGTGCAGAAGGTCCCAGCCATAGCCTGGCAGCCACTGTGGGAGAAAATGACCTCGTGGCATCTTTCCTCCCTTCCCTTCCAACCTCCTTCTTCCTGCCAGGGGCAATCTCTGACCATCCAGGACCAGGCGTGGCTGGAAGGGAAGCCATATAGTCATCACTTTTACGGTCCTCAGTGCGGGCTACTGTGTTAAAGGAAGGTCCACCCGCAGCATCCATACCCTGGATCCTCAGACCACCCAGTGTGGGCGTGTGTAATAGTCAGTGTCTGATGCATGAAAAAACACCCCCAGGATCCCAGTGGCTTACGGCAAAAGACACGTATGTCCTCTCTGCCGGGTCTGCAGCTCATCTGTCCTGGGCTCAGAGTGTGAGTCAGACTCAGGGAGTTCCACGTGTCTTTCATTGTTCCCAAACATCAGACCTGGGATATATTCCTCCCATGATGAATGGCAAGAGAGGGGACTCACGCTACGTCCCTCAAGTCCTCTGCTCAGAATCGATGCATTGTCCCTTCCACGCCCATGCTGTTGACCAAGGCAAGTCCCATGGGCAGACTCAGTGTCGGTGAGGCAAGGAAATAAGCTCCATCCCTTCCAGAGGAAGTGACTGCCCAGCCACCTGGCGCCAGGCAGAGCATGAGGAGCCATGGTCTGATCTCCATTCAGTGGACTGCGCTAATCCCATGGTCCTGGCCACACTGGCTGTTCCCTAGCACTCCAAAGACACCCACTAGTTAGCGACCTCTGTGCCTTTGCATATGCTGCTTCTCCTGCACGGAATGCTGTCCTTATTGTTTTTCCCTAGCTGAATACTGAACATCTTGCACGGCCTAATTCAAACTTTGATCTCCTCTGCGAAGTTTCCCTTGACCATCTCAACCCCTAGTAATTTCTTCCTCTCTGGTAATCTGTAGAACGTGGCTCATTCTGAATGTATGTAGGGTCTTGTGTCTCCCACATCTGTAGGTATATGGCATCTGTCCACCTGTCTCTCAGTGTGATGGCAAGCTTCTGAAGAACAGGGATGTTTTGCACGTGTCAGGGTACTCACAGATACTTACTCGTGGACTGATCACTGCTTGCTTGATTTGCTCTTTATTCCAAGAAGGTGATACTTTAAAAGTAATGTATTTGCTCTGGTTCCTTTTATACAGCTGTCCCCAAATCTTGCACTCTCAGAAGCTGTGAGAAAAGACAGAAATCTGAGACCAAAAGTCTCATTTCCTGTTTTATAGTTTCTTTATTATTCAACGCAGATTTCTGCAGTTTCCATTTACAACCGATAATGATTAAATTTTGAGTTCCACTGCCTGTGACAGGGCACCAGAGGTGAAACTTGTGACCTGAGGGCCATCTGTCTGATTTTAAGGTCTGCCCTCCTCTGGCACAGATTTACTTTGTGTTTTTGCTTTTTCGTGAAAAAAGAAACAAAACCACAGCGTAGCACAGTCACTTAGAAGGTAAAACGTTGTTCAGAAACTGCAAAAGTAAGAGGTGTGTCAGGGAAAGTCAGGGCTACAGATTCTGGCTCTTCAGGGCACCCTTGTGAAATGTGGCTCTCCACAGTTTAGACGGGCTCGTCCCTTAACTGACCTGCAGAGGGTAACACGTGCTCGCCCTTTCTCAGATGATGACGAGAAACATGCTATGCAGTCTTTGTCGTGCTCTCTGTTCATCCTTTCATCATATTAACATGTGATTCAAATATCTAGCCCTCTAAATCAAGGTTTGCACATATCGTAGAATTTATCATTTTAACCATTCTTAAGTGTATCCTTCAGTGGTATTAAGTACATTCGCGTTGTTGTCTGGGTTCTCTCCTGTGGTTCTTAAAGCATTTTTTTTGAGATGGGGTCTCGCTATGTTGCCCAGGCTGGACTCCAACTCCTGGGCTCAAGCAATCCTTGCACCTTGACCTCCCGAATAACTGAGACTACAGGCATGCACCGCCATACCTGGCTTTGGACTTAGAGCATTTTAATGCTGAGAAAAATTTTTTTAAAACTCAAAGCTTTGCCACGATCAGCCTTGGACAAACGACTTCATCCTCTGATTCCTTACCTGTACAATAGCAATAGCAATAGTGCCTACGTTATGGGATTCTCATAAGGATGAATGAAAAGCACACCTGTAAAGCCCTAGCACAGAGTTCTGGCAGGTAGAATGTGTTATCCATCATGGTTAGTCATAGTCTTTAAGCTAAACAGGTAAAATTAAAATAGTTTTCTGAATCCTATGTTATAATCACACTCACAATATGCTGTCCTTTCAAAGAACTAGTAAAAGTAAAAAGGTCTTGAAAAAACATATTAAAAGAAAACTTCTTTTTAATAAGAATTATCAAAGACATTATACTTATTTCCCCTATTTAACAAATCACCACTTTTGCGCATTCTATTTCTAGTAGGTACCATAAATCTGTACATTTTATTCACCTACAGTTTGCCTATAGTCCCAACTTTCTTTCCAGTACACTCGGTTCTCAAACTTCAGTGTGCATAATATCCAGGAAGCATGTTGGAATGCAGATTTCCAGGCCTCGCCCCAGAGATTGCAGTTCTGTAGTTTGGGAGCCCAGAAATGTGCATTTTTCTGAACACCAAGGATCACACTTGGAGAGACACTCCAGTGGTATAGACAAACATTTGCGCCTAGGTTCAGGAGGGTCCTTAATTTACTCCCTGTGCTCCTAAGATGTATTTTCTACTTTTTATATATTTTTCATGCATTATTTTATAAAACTCTATGTTACATGAAAATCCTGAACACTAACTATGACAGTGGTAACTCATAACATTCACTTGGCATACGGATGCCTCAGCTGTACTGATTATGTAAAAATTAATCCTGAATGCTAATGATTTTTTGGAAGCTCACACACTGTTGATTTTTAGCTGACTCACTGATATTCAGTATCAACAAGGCATGATATTAATGCTGGGTCACATAATATTAATTAATACCAACTACGCTTAGAGACCATCTGTCTATGTTGAGTGCTTTTATTTTTTTATTTATTTATTTTTTTTTGAGACAGAGCCTCACTGTGTTGCCCGGGCTAGAGTGAGTGCCGTGGCGTCAGCCTAGCTCACAGCAACCTCACACTCCTGGGCTCAAGCAATCCTCCTGCCTCAGCCTCCCGAGTAGCTGGGACTACAGGCATGTGCCACCGTGCCCGGCTAGTTTTTTCTATATATTTTTAGCTGTCCAATTAATTTCTTTCTATTTTTGGTAGAGATGGGGTCTCGCTCTTGCTCAGGCTGTTCTCGAACTCCTGAGCTCAAACAATCCGCTTGCCTCGGCCTCCCAGAGTGCCAGGATTACAGGCGTGAGCCACCGCGCCCGGCCTGTTGAGTGCTTTTAAACTGTGATCTTTCCTGCCTTCATTTGGGCGGCTCTCTTTCTAGAAATGCCCTTTCTACTTCTGTCTGGCCCAGAAATTGCCAAGTAGCAAACTTTGTGTTGTGATTGACCCACGTAGTTTTGTTCTTTTTTTTTTTTTTTTTGAGACATAGTCTCACTGTGTTGCCCGGGCTAGAGTGCCTTAGCATCAGCCTGGCTCACAGCAACCTCAAACTCCTGGGCTCAAGCAATCCTCCTGCCTCAGCCTCCCGAGTAGCTGGAACTACAGGCATGCGCCACCATGCCCGGCTAATTTTTATGTATATATTTTTAGTTGTCCAGATTATTTCTTTCTATTTTTTAGTAGAGACGGTGTATCACTCTTGCTCGGGCTGGTCTCGAACTCCTGACCTTGAGCGATCCACCAGTCTCGGCCTCCCAGAGTGCTAGGATTACAGACGTGAGCCACTGCGCCCGGCCCCACGCAGTTTTTAAAAAATAAAAGAAGTCGCCAACATTTACAAAAATCCAGATTTCAGGCTTTGCTTTTAGACTTCAGGCTAAGCCAGAATCTCTGGTCCATCAGGCCTTGAGGCCCCGCATGGCATCCACCAGTGGGAGCAGTTCCCCTGGGACATGGGACATGGGTTCCACCTTCATTCCAGCCCCAGGCTCTTCCCAGCGCATGAGGGACTCTCAGCCTCCAGCATTTGAAACGTATGTTCTAGAACATGGAATTTAACAGTTAAATGACATCGTATTTTTTGGTAGTGTTTTCTATCTCATATCTCCTCATTGACTGTGCACTGTGGGAGGGAGGGGAGGTTTTACTGCAGCCTCAGGGATGCCGTAATCTGCACTCGAGAAGGCCCTGCTGGTGTGGTTACCTGTTCATTTCACACCTGTACATCTTCTCTCTCCAGCGAGACCATGAGTTCCTGGCAGTGTCTAGCATGGTAATGAACACTTACTGATCTCACCTTTGAACATTTTATTTAGAATTTCTACTTGAATAACAAAGGGAAAAAAGAAGGCAAGGAAACCAATGAGAAAATGAATGCTAAGAACAAGGAATCTTTACTCGAGGTAAGCTTAATTTTGTAGAGTGGAAGCAAAGAGAAGGATTTTTGCTGTATCTATTTTTAAGTTATTTGCTTCCCAGAACAATGGGAAAGTGTGAGACATGCACTGAAATGGTAAGTTGGGGTTTTAAAATCAAATTATTACTAAATTATAGCTATTTAGGTAATTCAGTTTCTGGCGATTTACTGTACAGATGTCTGTGATGATCACTACTGGGGCGTGTTCCAGGAGTTTATTTGCGATTGATTTTTTGAAAACTCCTGATGAGTTTTCACATAGTGTCTGTGCTAAAAATCAAAGCTCTGTTCCCAGGACGTAAGGCTGGGAAATGAGTGCAGATCACAGGTCACACGTGGGCGTGCTAGACCGTAACCAGATCTTACTTGCCCGCGACAGTGTGAGGATCTTTTCTTGAGTTAGTAGATTTTGGACTTTTCTTGAAAAATCAGAAGACCTGCTGATGCCTAAGCCAGCGTTCCCACCTGGAGCCAGTTGGCAGGCGCTGAAGGGCGCCCTCTCCCGTCCACTGTTGGTCTCTGGTACCTGCCAGGATCTCAGCCCTGCACCAGATGAAGCAGGTGTCAGGACCTGCAGCTATTCCCAAGCCCGGGAGCACCTGTCACAGCTTCTGCTTCCTGGGACCATGAGCACAATGGGCATTTCTGGAAGGCCCAACAGTACAGTCCTTGTGATGGGACTTCAGCAGTGCTTAATGGCTGAATATGAAAGAAAATGCAAAGCATGTTATGCTTTGAAAAATCAGCATTACCCTTCTGTCTAACTTGGGCCAAAAATCTGCTTGGATTTAAGAGATTATTGCTAGGACTACTAATACTAGCTAATGTGGAGGGGGGGAGGGAAATTGGTGGAAATTTGAACAAAAATGTTGTCCAGTTCTATACATATAAATTTACTTGGAAGATGCAAAATTCAGTTATTTTGCACTTCTGAGACTAAATGGGAGAATGTTGAGAGTTATAAAAAGAAACAAAAAATACGTTTGAGCATTTGAACTGTTATATAGAATACTATGCGATTTTATTCTATTGCTTTTTAAAAGAAATTAAGAAATATAATTCTATGCAAGTTTTGAGATTTCAAAATCTATACCTAGAAAATGTGTTTTCTCATTCTTTTCCGATACTCTAGTATTAACAATTGCCTCTGTCATGCTTTGAAAACTATCCCAATAAGATATTAACTTATTTTATATATTATAATTTTTCTATAATACTTACCAGCAATGACATAGTAATCATTTTTTACTTATCAAGAAAGTAACAATTTTTCTGTTTTTGCATTTATAATAATAATAGCCTTTATTAAATGCTTACTTTTACAATATTCCAAGATTGTACTAACAACCTATCTTATGAAGTTGGGCTATTATTATTCCATTTTTACAAGTGAACTGAGGTTTGGTGGCCCACAGTCACTTGAGGTCTAACTCAGAAGCCATAATTCTTGACCACTGTGTTATTTTTCTCCCTTTTGGCAAATATTTTATAATGCAAACATATGCATTCAATCAGAGTCGTAGACAAAACTGACTTTTAGTTTAAAGGCTACTGTGCAGGTTTATTTAAATGTGAACAAGAATGTGTGACTTCCCTCTTGCGTGCTTTATGTCATCGGAATCTCAATTTCAGGAAAGTTTCTGTGGAACGTCTGTCATTGTACCAGAACTCGAAGGAGCTCTTTATTTGAAAGAAGATGGAAAGAAATCCTGGAAAAGGCGCTATTTCCTTTTACGGGCTTCTGGAATTTATTATGTACCCAAAGGAAAGACTAAGGTCAGAGAGAAAAAGCAAAAACAAAAATAAAAAAGCACTTTAGCAATAAAGCATTTCACGAAAGTGAAACTAAAGAAACACCGAGGTGGCAATTTCAACACACGCTGTTGCTCTAGCTTCCGTGACACTGCAACATATATAGAAATGCATACCCGAAGGGACAGAATTACTGAAACCCTTTTCCATTTTTTCCATACCTCTCTCTTAAAAATAAAAGAATTTTATCTATTTTAAAATGAGATTTCAAAAATTATGCCAAAAGCATATTTCTAGAGATTATTTTGTTACTTTCCATATCCATTTCTAAGGATGTTTTTTTCCCTGTATTTACTCTCTTTTTCTATAATCATTGTAGTAAAACTTCTTCTACCTGGAATCATAGAGGCATTAGAAGTCTTGCTAACATCTTCATTGAGATCTGAGCCCTTATACTCTGAACATGTGAATTGTTCTCCGAGGTGTACTATATGCATTTCCCTGCCTGATTTAACAGAATATTTTAGACATCAGTTAACTTAGTGATTTGGGATTATTGCCTCAAATCTCCAAGCATATATCAAGTACTTCCTTGAAATGTAATTTTAACTGTCATTCCAACCATTAGCTTTTTCTAAGACCTTTCTCGAACTCCTGACCTCAAGTGATCCTCCTGCCTTGGCCTCCCAAGAGTGCCAGTATTACAGGCCTGAGCCACCGTGCCCAGCTCTAAGACTTTCCTTAGAGGGTTGTGACGTTTCCACCTTTTGTTCGCCTTTAAAGAGCCTTAGGATGTATCTTTTATGTGTATCTGGGGTATGCCAAGCGTTTTGCCTTTTCAGAATGCAGAGCGCCACCAAATGGCGTATTTATGGATTGCACGCTTCCTCTGATGGAGCTTACCCCACGTTTCCAAGCAGGTGAAATCATCCAGGTCTGCCCCCTCTAGAAAGGAGACTCTGGCATCCCTGTGGGAAGGCATTGTGGGTAACTCTGGCCCAGGGCAGCAGCTGTTCTCCTCCTCCTCTTTGACTCTGGTCTCAGTCTTAGATCTGATGCTGTCCCTCCTATCACACTGGGAACCTAACAATTGACATGCAAATCATTTGTTTTATTTTAGAAATTTTGTGTCTTGGGCATTTAAATACAAGTGAGACATCTAAATAAACCTATAACAAACAATCCACTGAATGGTAAAAATTAAAAGTGTTCTCATTAGGGTTGGCAAGGAAACCTTCTCTCACTGCTACCATTAGCATTGGGATGGAGGAACTAAACAGTAAGTCAAGGAAAAGAATAAGTATAGTTATTGCAAAAGAAGAGGAAAAAAACTCTCATTTCTCACAAGCGACATGATTATCTACCCAATACTCAACTGAAAACCTATTAGGACCAAATAAATTACCAAATAAATTATTTTCATTTATACAAATAATATGCAAAGTAAAATATAATGCAAAGTATTTCATACATAGTAAAAACAAAAAAATGCAAAACACCTAACAATAAACTTAAAAACTGTTTAAGAAACAGGTCAACAGAGGGCCAACTAATATAAGGGAAATTAAAGTCAGTATTTTAAAGAATATGCTGTTCAATACTAGCACTGAAATAATTGTATGCCCATTTGGAAAAAAATAGTTTCCTACCTCATTTCAAGCACCAAATTAAATTCTACATTCATCTTTAGAAAAAAAAAGAGTATAAAATCCTAGAAGAAAATATAGGTTAATAATTTCATAATTTGGGGGTGGGAAAAGCCTTCTTAAGCAAAAATAAAAACTCAAAATTATACAGGAGAAAATTGATAGATTTAACTATATAGTTGATTTTAATTCCTTATGGCCAAAGCTACCAAACAAGAAGACTACTACAGAGTCAGGGTGTACATTTGGAACATGTATAACCAAGTACGAATGTCCATAAAATATAAAGACTTCAAATCAATGGGAAAAAGATAAATATACTTGTAGAAAAATGGCAAAGCTTTTAAAGTGAGAACTCACAGAAAAGGAAATACTAGTAGCGACCGAATAATTAAATGTTGCCCTATTTTACTAGAATCAGGGAAATGTAAATTAAACAGTGAGGTGTTTCCTCCATGAGATTGATAAAATAAACAATATTGATAATCACATTTTGGCAGGAATAGGTAAAAAATAAAAGAGGGGGGCACTCAGGCATAGGAGGTTGGAATGTAAACTGGTACTGCTAATTGGGGGACAATTTAGCAAGATCCATGCATATGTAAAAGGAAATAAATACTCTTTCAAATGGCGACTGTATGCTTGGCAAATCTGTCCCATCAAAATATTTGCTCATATGCACAGTATTTTTTGTAATACCAAAATACTGTAATAACCTTTAATCATGTATAGAAAAATGGTTAAATAAGTTGTTACACCTATACAGTGGAACACTGTGAAGCCATAGAATGAACATCATATGTCCATCCATGTGTCCTGACATAGAAAGACCCCGAGAAACAACATTAAGAAAAAGGGGCTGGGTGTGATAGCTCACACCTGTTGTCCCAGTACATTGGGAGACTGAGGTGGGAGGATTGCTTGAGGCCAGGAGTTCAAGATCAGCCTGGACAACATAGTGAGACCCCATCTCTACAAAAAGTTTAAAAATTAGCCAGGCCTGGTGGCACACGCTGGTGGTCCCAGCTACTCAGGAGGCTTAGGTGGGAGGATCCCGTGAGCCCAGGAGTTCTAGGCTACAGTGAGCTATGACGATGCCACTATACTCCAGCCTGGGTGACAGAATCAGACTCTGTCTCAATGAATAAATAAGTAAATAAGTAAATAAATAAGAAAAAGAATAAGTCATGGAATAGTATAGTAAAATCTCATTCACGTTTTGAAAATTGTGTATTTGCATATAAGTGGATACATCTATATGTTCATAAATGTTTACCCAAAAACATTTGGAAGAATACTACCAAACTATTAATTATGGTACCTCTGCAGAAAAGACTGGAATAAGAAAAAGGGGTAGTGAAGGAAGATGTGCATTTATTTTATATACTTTTTAATTGTGACAAATATGTATTATTTTTCTAATTGAAAATCCAGAAGAAAATATCCTTTAAGATAAAAATGCACAATTATATGTAAAGGAATAATTGTACACAAAGATGTGATAATTCTGCTGTTTATTCTCTAACTAGGTAAAGAAGTGTAGACTGTGAAAGAAAAAAAGAGGGTCATGGAACAAATTTGTAATTGAAGTGTAACCAAATATGCGGATTAGAGGCTGCAGTCTTCACACGCACATTATCCATGCAGGAGAGGTCTCTGTTGCCATGGCAACGTGCCTACAGTAAAAAGAGAGCAGGAAAGAAATCCATTTGCTCAGAAAGAAGCGCGTGACGTGTGTGCTAATTTACGGAGCCTCGAATTTACCTCTCATTGTTCACCCTGCGGGGGGACTTTTTTTTTTAATGCCCAATCACAAAAATCGAAAAAAGCAAACTGCAGTCAACGATTCAACTACATCACATTTATCAAAAGTCCCCTCAATTCCTGAGAACACGGTCACTTCCAGAGGTCATTTATTTTTCTTTTATATTTTTTAATTTTTATTTATTTTTTTAAATTTCAGAATATTACAGGAGTACAAATGTTTAGGTTACATGTATTGCTTTTGCCCTGGCCGGGTTGCACTCTTTTTTTTAATTGACAAATAATTGTACATATTCACGGGCTACATAGTGATGTTTTGATATAACACGTAGAATGTATAGTCATCAGATCAGGATAATTAGCATATCCATCATCTCGAACATTTATCATTACTTTGCCCTGGGAACATTCAGCATCTTTCACCTCTCGAAATGCAGGCTTGGCTTTTAGAAAATTATATATGGTCATTGTTTAGACAAATTACCTAAAAGTCAGTATTTTCTCTATTAAAATGTAATCATTAGTTGTGCCATCAGAAACAGCCTTGGGAAATTATTAACTGTCATCTCAGTTGAACTTACGTTTTCCCTGTCTTTCAGACGTCTCGAGATCTGGCATGTTTTATACAGTTTGAAAATGTCAATATTTACTATGGGATTCAGTGTAAAATGAAATATAAAGCACCCACAGACTACTGCTTTGTCTTAAAGGTATGTTGGAAGAAATCCTTAATTTAGATTTGTAAGCAATTTGAGGTAATATTTTCTTTTAAGGAAAAAAAGTTAAACATTATAGAATTATCCACAAGTGTTCCATTAAAAAAAATTTTTTAAATCAAAATATGAGCAGGAGAAACATTTCTATTAGTTTCGGTCATTTTTCCCCAATGCCTGTATCTGAGCCTAAAACTTTAATCTGTTGGGCTCATCATCGGTTCTGAAAATAAAAGTTCCACATTTTGAACCTATCAATTTATAATTTTATTGATAAAACTGAGAAAAATTCTCAGTTTTTTATTGATTGGACTCATTCCACTGTAAGAAGTTTTTAGAAATTGGAAATTTGCCAAGATTTTCTAGAAAAAAAATATAGGAAATAGCGAAAAAAAATCTTTTTTAAAAAAGGTACTGGGTTATGAAACTTTCCAAGGCATGTATTGTCAAAAGGGAATATACATTGTCATGTGTTTGATATGGTTTATATCTTTTAAAATGAGAATCTCAGATCAGTAGATGTGTTATTAGAACCACAGATGTGGCCGGACGCGGTGGCTCACGCCTGTAATCCTAGCACTCTGGGAGGCCGAGGCGAATGGATCGCTCGAGGTCAGGAGTTCGAGACCAGCCTGAGCAAGAGGGAGACCCCGTCCCTACTAAAAATAGAAAGGAATTATCTGGACAACTAAAAATATACATATAGAAAAAATTAGCCGGGCATGGTGGCACATGCCTGTAGTCCCAGCTACTCGGGAAGCTGAGGCAGGAGGATCGCTTGAGCCCAGGAGTTTGAGGTTCCTGTGAGCTAAGATGACACCATGGCACTCTAGCCCGGGCAACACAGTGAGACTCTGTCTCAAAAAAAAATACGAGATTCACCTATGTTGTCTACAAAAGTTTCACTTTGTATTTAAAGACACGGATAGGTTAAAAGCAAAGGGTTGGAGAACGACAGTT
>CAUYSK010121787.1:0-16399 GCA_963575035.1 Avahi laniger | reverse complement strand
ATTTTAAACAACAATTTTAAACAGAATTATTCTACTAGTAGTTTAACAGAGAGGTTCATTCAAATTCCACAAATGCCTCATTTTAACCAATGTACTCTCCTGGCAAAAGTATACACTAATATTTCCATTAAGGTTCACTTTGTAAATTATGGCAATAAAGCCTAGAGACATTTTCTTAACCTAGGTTTATCCTATAGCAAGTAAAGATTTCCATGCACATAGAACAAATTAAAATTAAAATAAGGCACTCATTGCACATTTTGAGTATTAAAGACGCAACCCCTATAAAGAATTTCAGAGATCACAACAAACCTGACTCTCTGACAGATTCAGTCTTCAATAATTGTTTTTTCTTCTCTGATTGTATTAGCATTTCTTCCTCCAATGGTACTTCTTTTTCCTTGGCATTTTTGGGAACTGGAATACTTTCAAAATAGCCTGAGTTCAGCAATTTAGACAGCAGATCTTTCACATGTTTGTCTAAGAAAGAGTGATTAAGGCTTAGTTATCATAAAAAACCTAACGGTACATTGAAAATTACTAGGAATACATATCCTAATTTTATCCTATTATATGTCATTACAATAGTTTATTTTGAGGGACTAGAGAATGGGTCAGTACCATAAAAAGTAAATATGCAGTCCATCTTCATTTTATACTGAATCAATATAAATTTTAAAGATCAGATTCTCAAAGCAAATCACTTGAGTTTCTCTGGACCTTCATTTCCACCATTTGAAAAATGACTAAAAATCAGAGGCCCTAATCAACAACTCTAATATGTCACAAAAGCACACATCTATTCCCTCAGCTGTGAAAACACGTCATTTTTCCCATCTGTCCCCAAGACATCACAACTAGTAACTACTCTATCTTCCCCAAGTAATTAAAGCTTTAGAGATATAGAAGACAGATCCTCAGACATAACCCTATTAGACAGTGTTAGACAAATCTCTAAAGAATTTTTAAACTACAAAATTCCATGATTAAGATTTTACTCTTGAGTTATGCTATATGTCACTTCTAGGACATATGATCAAGAAAAATCAAAATGACGTTAAATTCACCATACTACAAAAAGGTCTAAAGTCATTTTATTTTAAATATCCATTACTAAGCAGAGCTTCCATACTTTATTTGGATCTACATCATTCCTTTCCTAGGAGTACTATGACATAGATTTTGTCTTTTTTTAAAATCAACTTTCAGATTTAATTTACAAACAAAATTCACCTATTTTAACTACACAGTTTTAACAGATAGGTGGTTGCATTACCACCAGAACCATGGAATAGAGCATTTTCATCAATCCAAAAAAGTTCCTTCACTCCCCTTTCGCAATCGATCCCCTCCCCTGACTCTCTGAACCCCTAGAAACCAATAACCTGCTATCATCCTGGTTATGTCTTTTCTAAAATTTCACATAAATGAAATCATACAATATGCAGTCATTTTAGATCTGGCTTCTTTCACTCAGCATAATTATTTTGAGATTCATCCATGTTATTCCATGTATCAACAGTTCATTCCTTTTTTATTGCTGAGTAGATTCCTCTGTGTAGATATGCCACGTTTTATCAATTTATCAGGTGATATGCTGTGTCCAGTTTGAGGCTATTATGAATAAAGCTAGTATGAACATTCATGTACAAGTAGTTACATGAACACACGATTTCATTTCTCTTGGGTATCAGAAGTATAACTGCTTGATTGTGTAGTAAGTGTACACTTAATTTTATAAGAAACTACCTATTTTCCAAACTATTTCAGTATCATTTTGCATTCTAACCAAGAAATAAATGTTTAATTATGATTTAAACTTGAATGAACTTAGAAATCTTGAGATAGTTACAGATACTTGGGTATTTTTTTAAAAGGAAGCAATCAATGGTAATAAAAATGTCTACTAGCTTCTAGTGAGTTTTCACTATTCTAAGCTAGTACACAAAGCTATGTACTTCACGTCCAGACATCTGTACTTGGTCATTTGGCCAAAGGCTATTTAGGATGGCAAAAGCACTCTCTCTCTCTCCAGATCATTTCCAGATTGATAGATAAAAAATGTTTCAGTAGATTATGTAGCCAAACCATTCATATTTTCTTAGGCTGATCTGGTAGATAACCACATGGTAATATCAAAGTAAATAACCTTGATATTAAAAGGTAGATAAACTTGATATTAACAATGTGTAGATTTAAGATTCTTAAATAGAACGGGTACTACCACGCAGAATAGAGAACTGAACCCCAAAATGATCAAGCTAGTGTTGAAGCCAGCACTAGTACTTAGCTCTATTCCCAAATCATATTGACTTGCCACTTCAAAACTCTCCCTAAATTCCATTTCAGTGACTAGGGTCACACGACAGCTGCTTTTAACAGAACTAAACAAAGGATCACGCTCCCAATGAATATAGTATTGTCAGACATGTAAGTTATGATGGACTGACACAGTTTAGACCCTCAATATCATACTAAACTTCTAGACATAAAGTTTAGTATTTACTGCATAAGTCCAGAGTAGAGAAAACTCACATGTCGTTCCTACCACTGCTTTCTCACTACCTTCCAAAAGGTCCCAAAAGTACAAGGATGACTGCTCCATCTGGTCTTCAACACTGACAAGGAAAAGCAGCAGCAGAACAAAGTGGCTTTAGAAGTACATAAATATATGGAGCAGTACAATTTATGCAATAAAACCCATTAACAGTCGAGACATTAAAATGTTAATTTTGTCCTTTTACTCTTTGGGAATAAAAAATTGAAATTTACATGAAGTGACTAAATATCTACTTATAGATTTCCAATATCAGAATTTTTCCTTAAAACAACAAGGATTTTACTAAACACGACTATTAAAGAATAGACCAAAAGAGTTTAAAGCTGCCAATGCAGTATCATTTGTTAAGTGTATGCCCTAGCTGAAAGAACAGTGGAATGAAAATATTAAGAGCTGCATTTTTTACTTTAAAGAGAGCAGCTCAATTTGCAAATTCTGTTTTGCTTACATTTCACAGATCAAACTATATTCCCTAACCCACAAAAGTGAAGTAGGAGAAGGAAGCAACCACATAAGTAATGATGATGGAGTAGACTATCAGCATGGGAATAAAAAGATACAAGGCTTTCTTAATTAAGAGTTTTGTTAGTTATTCCTGATCAGAGGCTGATTTCTATAGCAGTTGAAATCTTACTCTGCTTTAGCAGGGATGGCTAACAGACACGAAGTTGGAACAACCTGTATCTAACAAAGCAAAAGCACAGACATCTGTCCCTTAGATGATTTATTCCATCAAAACAAAAATAGCAAATGGATAACTATACAGGGAAAAAACTGGGTAGCCCCCATTTACAGGTTTTGTATTTTAAGTTCTCAGATCTATTTCTCAGTAGTTATTCACAGCATAATAAAAACACCAAATAATTCACACTTTGAAAGATTAATGATACTGGCCAAGTTAAACCTTATTTACCTCCACTTCAGTATAGCAGGATTAAGAAGGCAAAGATGCTGACAAAATTACAAAAAAATGTTTTAAAAGTATATATAATTAGTATTATAGTTAATACTTGTAAAAAATTAAAATCAGATGATCAGACATTATTTCTAAAATCAATGCTACAATAAAGAAGCATGTTAATGAGACCATTCAAATTCACTTTCCTTCTAGACAATTTATCAGCCCTGTCGGAGTCTGTGCCAGCCAAGGTTTCCCATATTGAATCAAATTAACATTTTCTCAGTTAATTACTAACTCACTCTCTCTCCCCCCTCTGCGTCTGTGTCTATGTATGTATGTGTGTGCGTGTGTGTGTGTATACACACACACAAACCTAAAAAGCTAGACTACAGCGTCATGTATTCTATTTCAGGAAAATCTCTTCCTTAGCTTACCTCAGACTTTCATTTCTTTCAGGGCAGGTCAGCTTTGAAAATTTAATGAGGTAGTCAAGTTCTTTTGAAGGCAAATACACCGCACCATTCAAACCCCCTTTGAAGTCTTTTTGTACGTGTTCCTGTGTCAAGTTCTGTAATACATACTGAACTTGAAGTATAGTTCGAAGCTTTTTCTTCTCAGCCTCAAGTTTTAGCATGTGCTCCCTTCTCTGGGCCTTCTTCTGAGCTTTTAGTAGCTGTTAAAACAAATGCTAATTAAGGTTGACAATTCTCTACCACCCCATAGTAGCAATCCTTATTCTACAAAGGCTAATGCCAAAATAGCTGAGATTAGATGATAAATCTCATGGCTGTCAAACTGATCAGTTTGTTTACCCCATCTCCTTTTTGAGCTAAAGAAGTTACTGAGTAAGAAACTGTTTTGCCTCAGCTAACCAGAAACAAAGGAGCCCAAATATCTGACTCCCAAATCTAGGCTGTATCTAGTACCTCACATATCACCATGATGAGAAGCAAAGTACCCATCATCATTGATGTTCATATTAATCTCAAGATTTTATCTTTCCATGTTTATGTATATCAAGCCTTTCTATGCCAAATATTTTAATGATTTACTTTTGGAGTCTTTTTTAAATCTCATGTTCCAGGGGAAAAATACTTGAACTAAAATGGTCAGTTTTCAATCAACCAAAGATGACTAGCTAAAGCATAAAAAATTGAAAAATTATCAGACATAAAATATAAAATATCTCATAAACGTAATGCTGAAACACAGCCACAATTTTTGACTTTGTTAAGTAAAATTAAAGATATTTTTATAATAGTTTGCCCCGTCAGTCTGAATGGAGCTACATCCTCCGACGTTTAGCTAACAAAACAGACATGGAAAATCAATGGAACTGAAGTTTTACCTCAGTTTGTGCACATAGACTGAGCAGCCCTGGGTTTACTCTAAAGCTCAGAAATATTCTACCTTAAAGTCTGACATAATACATGGGTCCCAGAAGTGGCTGTTTCCACTGAGAAACCTAAAAGGTCTTTTCCCTCCACAGTTTTTTTGATTGTAATGTTTCCATCATATTGGATATATCCCGAGGTAAGATTAAAATACAAAAAAAAAAACCCTAAAAATTTTTCCTTTAGATAGCTTAAAGTACTTTAATATAGCATCAATATTTTTTTGTTGTCTTTTTTTTTTTTTTTTTTTTTTTTGAGACAGAGTCTCACTCTGTTGCCCAGGCTAGAGTGCCGTGGCATCAGCCTAGCTCATAGCAACTTCAAAGTCCTGGGCTCAAGTGATCCTTCTGCCTCAGCCTCCAGAGAAGCTGGGACTACAGGCATGTGCCACCATGCCCAGCTAATTTTTTTATATATATATTTTAATTGTCCAGCTAATTTCTTTCTATTTTTAGTAGAGACGAGGTCTCGTTCTTGCTCAGGCTGGTTTTGAACTCCTGAGCTCAAACAAGCGGCCCGCCTAGGCCTCCCAGAGTGCTAGGATTACAGGCGAGAGCCACTGTGTCCAGCCTTGTTGTCTTTTTTTAAAAAAAAAAAAAAAGAAAAAAAGATGAGATTTTGCTCTATTGCCCAGGCTGGAGTGCAGTGGCATGATCATAACTCACTGCAGCCTGGAACTCCTGGCCTCAAACGATCCTACTGGCTCAGCACCACCAGTAGCAGGGATTATAGGTGTGAGCCACCTCACCCAGCAGCATCAATATTTTAAACTCTATGAAAGAGATTTTCATAAATTCCAACAGATTAAAATTAGGGGTAAAACCTCAGAAAAAAGATTCACTATGGCATAATTAATCCTTTTCTAGGGGGTGTGGAAACAAGTCGATAAACTGATTTGTGCTACTTACACTCACGGACAGAAGACAATAAGCGAAGATAAAATTTTGAGAATAAAAAACAGACTGATGGGGGTTATGTGGGCAAGTATATATTCTCAGGATGGCAAAGTCTCGGTAATACGTTTTCTAAGATCTAAACATAGACTACACCAATAACACCTACCCAAACTATAGGATTCTCTGTTTCTGCTTGAGACAAGGCAAGAGGATGGAGGTGGCACTTCTATTCTCCAAGACAGTGGGGTTCTCTTGGACACAGTTTTGTCATGATATAGGGAAAGGCAACTGATTCTCAAGGTGTCTTCAGGGCTGTATCACATTATTATTTCAGATTTCTCTTTCAGCCAACCTCCCAAGGTTGGATTAGGTGTCCTTATGGACGCATGCCACCCTGAATTTCCCCTATCAAAGTATTTACCATACTAAATGGTTATCTTTTTATTTATCTGCATCCATTTTGATGAGGACTCTATCTGTTGTTCACCAATATATCACCAGTGCTCAGCGCAGAGCCTGAACAGGACCTCAAATGTTTGTTGAACAAAAACCAACTATCAAAAAAGTCTCTAGATCATGATTAGATGTCATGAAAAGCTACTGACAACAGTCTATTTCTCCTTATTGATGGAAACTAGGATGGCAGGTCATACATGTATTTCTTCTCTTCTTCCAGTTGAGGACTAGTTTGGAAAGAAGGCAAACATAAGGAGCAAACCATTCTCAATCAATGATAGAATTTATTTTCTGAACTATGACTTAAAATGATGAATCCCTATCAAGAGACAAGAGTTCATCTCATGAAGATGAAGAATGTGGATGAGTTGAAAAGGAAGGCTTCCAACTTTAGTTTGAAGGGAAAAAAGAACATGTCCACAAAGTAGCCAGATGTGGTGGCTCACGCCTATAATCCTAGCACTCTGGAAGGCTGAGGAGGGAGGAAAGCTTGAGGTGAGAAACTGGAGACCAGCCTGAGCCCTGAGCAAGAACAAGACCCCTCTCTACTAAAAACAGAAAAAATTAACCGGGTGTGGCCGCACACACCTGTAGTCCCAGCTACTTAGGAGCCTGAGGCAGGAGAATCTCTTCAGCCCAAGAGTTTGTGGTTACAGTGAGTTATGATGATGCCACTGAATTCTAGCGAGAGTGACAGAGTGAGACTTTGTCACCAAAAAAAAAAAAGAAAATGTCCACAAAATTGGCTATCACAGAAGAGGTTTGACAAAAGAAAAACTTCAGTAAAAACAGAGCCTAAAAATTACCAGAAAAAAAAAACCGAGCACTAGTAAGCACCTTTAGCGTCTTGATTTATTAAGGCAAGCTCCAGAGTACTTTATCACTTCACCTAAAATCAAAGTATAAGCAAGTAAAAATAACCTCATGAATAGCAACAAAATTTGATGAGTTGGGAGATATCTGTAGACTACAGCCATGGAAAAGCATAAATAGATAAGATACTATATACATGGTATAGAGCAAAAAAACCACTGCTGTAGGGGCAAAAAGTACCTAGGGTCTTAGCCTGGCCCTACCACTTACTGGCCATATGACTTTGAATGAGTAAGTCCCTTTTGTTTTGAGCCTCATATTCCTTATCATTAAAATGGGGCTATTTATATCTACTTCCTGGACTGTTGTAAAAATCAAGCAGAATTGTATAGGTGCTTGGCACACGGTAGGTGTTTTAAAAAGCTTTTTAATCTAAAAAGAAAAGGATACCATATATTAGAAAAATGTATACCTAAATGGAAAACTAAAATTTGATTGGGTAACTGTGAGAAAGATAGAAAATTTTAAGTATCATAAAAGTATACTTCTAACTATCCAATTGGAAAGAAGATATGAAAGACCTTTTCACAGTAAAATGGACCAAAACTAAATTTAACAGATTTGGGGAGAAAAAAAAAAATCATACAAGAAAAATATTGACTTAAAAATATTATATCTAAAATAAACTAGAAATATTAAATAACTGTGGAATTAACAGAAAGTACTAAAATTAAGTGATAAATTAATAAAATACGCTATGGTTAACAAGAGTTAAAATATGTATGGTTGAGAAAAAGAGTTAATATCATCTTGTACCTGCATTAACAGAAGTATCTTGAAATCAGGAGGTAGTGGCTCTATACTATTTTAGATCTATGTACTACTTTTAAGAGTTAATTGATACTTAAATGAGACATCCGTAAGAAAACAACTCAAAACCGTATTGCAAGAATTAAGATGGTAGATGACTTTAACTTAGACATATTTTTAATGCCAGAGGAATGGAGAAAAGATTTTCAGTTCACTATAACAAAAGGAAAACATCAAAAAAAAAAAAAAAAAAGAGACTATCTTACAAGGCATGTTCCCCACCCCATAAATGAATTTATAAAAAAAATTCCTCAATTGTTGGTCTTTTTTTTATTTCAGCATATTATGGGAGTACAGATGTTCAGGTTACGTATGTCGCCCTTGCCCCCCCCCCCCGTAAGTCCGAGTTTCAAATATGTCCATCCTTCGGGTGGTGCGCATTGCACTCTGTGTGCATATGCCCGTCCCCTCCTCCCTCCTCTCAATTGTTGGTCTTTTAAAGGTCCTTCTAATGCTAAGATCCTGAAACAATGACGAATACTTCATTAAGGAATGCTTAAGACTTCATAATTAATTATTGATTAAATTTGTCAGAGATAAAGGTTTGAAGTGCCAACACAGAGGACCTAAAAAGTAGAGACGCCAGATTTAACTCTATTCAACATGAATCATAAATTTTCCTGGTAATAATTTTCATGCTTTCAAAAATAGTACCGATTCTGTTTCCTCATATATTAAATAATGCTAAACTTACAAGCCTATTTGTGTAAATTTACAAGTCTATGTTCTTTTTTTTTTTTTTTTTTAGAGACAGAGTCTTGCTCTGTCACCTGGGCTAGAATGCCATGGCCTCAGCCTAGCTCAGAGCAACCTCAAACTCCTGGGCTCAAGCAATCCTCCTGCCTCCGCCTATCAAGTAGCTGGGACAACAGGCGCACACCACAATGCCCAGCTAATTTTTCTATTTATAGTAGAGACGGGGTCTCACTCTTGCTTAGGCTGGTCTCAAAATCCTGAGCTCAAGTGATCCTCCCGCCTCAGCCTCCCATAGTGCTAGGATTACAGGGGTGAGCCATCACACCCAGCCTACCTATATTCTAAAAATAGTGACATTCTATATTGTAAAATTAAGTTTTTATTCCCCCTGTCAATTACTTCTGCAATTCCATAATGAAATAACACACATTAGATAACTAATATTTTATTCACAGTGTCTCATATTCAGATGCTATCTGTGTTCCCTTGAGACTACAGAAATCTGAAAAAACTAGTTCTTTATTAGCTATTCTCAACCTCCCATCCCCAATAAATTATTAGCAGAAGCGAGATGGATGGTAACAAAACACAATTATTAAATCTGATGCTTTTTTCAAGATCAGTGGTTTAAACTGGTTTCAGGAAAAGCAAAGGAAACATACTCACATCTAGGCTCAGTCCAGAAAAGGTTTTCTGAAGCTCCTTGGCGAATTCCAAATTGTGTAGCACTTCCTCGTACTTCTCCACCGCTTCCTATCGAACAGGGTGGGAAAACATCAATTCTGTGACCTTCTAAGTATAAATATGTGAAAATGAGTGTTCCTTAAATGCAGCAGAGGGGATTTAAGACTTATGAACTAGCCATTTACTATACATATACAGAAAAGCACTTACCTAAAGAAAAAGTAGGGAGAAAGAATATCAGTACAAGTTATGTAAAGTTATATTTAAAAATTCAATTTTAACACTAGAAACTTAATTTTTATATTAGAAATCTGAGCCCTAATTCTACTCTAGCTATAAAGGCTAAGATCAGAGAGGCCTGTGGGTTTTAACAGCACTGAGCCAATGGGATTCCTCTGTCAATATTCATTCACTACTCAAATGTATTACAGGAGTAGCGTGGTGAGAATCACACAGATGAACAAGCAACTTCAAGACATTTATAATATGATGGAAAAGACTTGTAAATAATTTCCTATAACAAACAAAATTAAATAAGTATTATAATAGAAATAACAAGCAACGTCCTACAGGAAATTTAAAGGAGCAAATTTATTTTTAAAAACTTCGCAGATGAACAAAATTGATAATTAGAAAAGTGGGGTTTTTCATGGGTCCTTAACTAACTCAAATCTACATGGAAAAAGAAAGGACCAATCTGAAATAGAACAAGATGAGGAATTTGCCCCGTCAGATAAAGACATATTATAAAGCCTCAGTAATTAGTATAGTATTTCACCCCTAGATAGCTACTCAAAAGAAATGAAAACATATGTCCACATAAAGACTTGTATGTAAATGTAGATAGCTGCATTATTTACAGTAGCCTAAAATAAAAAAAAAAAATCCAAATATCTGGCAACTGATAAATGGATAAACAAAATGTGGTATAATAATACATGGAATACTAGTCAATAATAAAAAGAAATTAAATACATGCTATAACATAGAGAACCTCAAAAATATTATGTCAAGTGAAAGAAGCCAGATGCAAAAGACTATTTTATGTGAAATGTCCAAAAAAGACAAATTAATAGAACTAGAAAGCAAATCAAGGCACAAAAGAGACCTTTGGGGGTATAAGAAATATTTTAAAACTGGATTGTGGTGATAGTTATATAACTCTACAAATTTACGATAAATCACTGAATTGCATGGTTACAATGGTTTCATTCTGTGGTGTATACATTATACTTCAATAAAGCTGTTGAAAAAAATTAGTCTGAAATACTAAGTCTTTTTAAAGATACAGAGCAGTAGGAACTCCTATGTACTATCAGTATTAGTATAAACTCGTACAATAATTTTGGAAAACAGTTTGGCATTTTTACCTATGAAGTTAACTATGGGCATACCCTACAGCCTGAGGATATATGCCCTGAAAAAATCTTGCACCTGTCTTTCAATAACACACGAGATTGCTCAAAATAGAACTGTTCATAATACAAAAAAAAATTATGAACTCAAGCACCCATCTATTTACAGACTTCTGAGCAGAAGTTTGCTCTACTGAGCAAAAAACAAATTAAATATAGGCACTTGCATGGAAATAAAAAAAATCCTAAACATAATGAGTGAAAAAGACAAACTGCAGAATATATAGCATAAAATCATTTATTATAAGGTACAAAAATGCAACTCTAACAAATTTAAGGGTAACAAACACTATTAAAATACAAGCAAGGGACAAGTTCGGGGTCATACTTACAGGAAAGAGAAAGTACTGAATTGGAAAAGAACTTCAACATTGTTGGTAACATACTATTTGAGTTGAGCAGTAGGTTCTGATGCTCGCTTTATTATGCTCTAACTTATATGCAATATTTTATTTGGACCATATATTTTATAATGAAAAAGGTAGAGGCCTTCCAGCTACAGAAACAAAAATGGGCAGATAACATAACCAGAGCATACAGTCCTCAGAGGGATGTAAAACTAGAAAGAAATACTCCCCCATTAGGTTTCACTCTTGACGTGGTACATTTTATGCACCGCCATATGCACTCCCAAATGGTATTAGATTTGACTCAAGAAAAGCAGCATCAGATGGGAACTACCTCAACTGTCCATCACCTAATGTGGACTTAACCCCTTTCATTCCTCCTTTCTTTGCATAGTGAAGAAGGTATCCTTCCACCTGTGCCCTGGATCCTGTTCAACTCTGCTTTCATAGGAAACCTTACTTTACAATTCCTTCTTTTTCTGTCGTCTAACAGTAGTTCAGAAGATGATCTTTAGAGGGCCTCCAATATGCTAAAGATTCTGAAGAAGATTTAAAACTTTTGAAACGAATAATATGCTGATTCTGTTTCAAGAAAAGTAGAGGCAATAGGACTGGTGAACTGGAAAATAAGGTCCCAAGATAAGGATATCAATGAGGAAACTTAAGTTTAGGTGGCTTGCCTAGACGAGGCCAACGGCAATAGAACTACGAAGGAAAGAAGATTCCACACATGAGTTTATCACAGATGTGTTAAATATAACACAGGATCGGAGTTTAGCAGCAAGGGATGGGTACCAAATCCTAATTCTTTAACAATACTTCAGTGGAACCAAAAACATCAAGCATCCCCTTGCCTATTGCTTCAGAACTCAACAGAATTTTGGTTCTCTATTTCAAATCCAGATCTGAACCAAAACACTAAAATTACAAATGTGACTCTAAAAACAACTTTTGCTTGAAAGAGAAACCTAGGTTTATATTACCAATCTAACATAAACCTTATATAGCTTAGCTTGACAGCTTACTCAAGATTTGCTATTCCAAAGAGGCTACAAGAGCCATACAGACCACAGAAAGTTTTATTTACAGCATTACAAGTATCTGTTGAGTTAAAGAAGAAAATCACACTGAAGTTATAAAACTTCTCACAAATATTGAAAATACAGTATCAAGCCTCATACAACTAAAGCAGTACTTGAAGGAAAATTCATAGCCTTCAGTGAATTTTAGAAAATGAGATTTTCATAGCTAGAAAAAGCAGCAAGTAAGCCAAAGGAAAGCAGAATGATGAACTGAGTAGAAAAGAAACAAGCAGAATAAAAGAAATTCAAAAGTTGATGGTGGGGGGAAGTATACCACTAGACAACTTAAGAATAGAAACTGAGGCAATAAAAGCTGTATTAAACTTCTGTTATAAACTACTTTGCCCCAATCTATGCAAACAAATTTTAAAAACTAGATGAAATAAGTGATTTTCAAGGAAAATAGAGAATATTTTCAAAGAATTCCCACCCAAAAAAGAACCAGGTTCACACAGTTCAAGGAAAAAAATCAAACTTTTAAAGACTACATATCATAGAAATACTGCCATGATACTTAAAAAAAAAAAAAAAGGAAGAATGGATGAACAGGCAGAGCACAGAGAATTTTTAAAGTCAGTGAAACTATTCTATATGATACATTTTGTGGATACATTTGTATTCACCGAAACCCATAAAATGTACCACGTCAAGAGCGAAACCTAATGTAAATTATGGACTTTGGGTGATGATGATGTGTCAATGTATGTTTACCAAAAGTAGCAGATGTACTTCTCTGGTGAGGAATGTCGATGGTGGAGGATGCTGTACATGTGTGGGGTGATGGGTACAAAAGAACTCTGTACTTTCTGTTCAATTTTCCTGTAAACCTAAAATTGCTTAAAAAATAAAGTCTGTTTAAAAAATAGGAAGAGGCAAAATTAAGACCCCAAAAAAGCGTCTATGGTAAGCTAAGTTATATAATAAATGGGAAGAGAGGAGGTAGGTAGGAAGAAGGGTATTTGTTTATACAGGCTAAAAGAAATTCTGGGAGGAGACGTAACAATCTATTAATACCAACAATCATTATATATAGTAAGATGAGAAATGAACAGAGAAAGAACGGGGGTTAAAGAAAAGCTGCATTTTTTTTTTATATTCCCTAATTTCTGAACTATGTGAAGTATTACCAGTTTTAAAAACTAACCTTAGAGCTTTTCGATTAAATACTACAATATAGGCATACCTCATTTTATTACTTTATTGTGCTTTACAGTATTGCATTTTTTTGAAATTGTAGGTTTGTGGCAATCCCGAATTAAACAAGCCTATCGGCACCATTTTTCCAACAGCATGTGCTCAGCTTTGTGTCTGTCACATTTTGGTAATTCTCACAATATTTCAGACTTTTTCATTATCATTATGTCTGTTATGGTGACATGTGATCAGTGATCTTCAATATGACTACTGTAATTGTTTGATGGCAAACTTAATCAACAGATGTTTTTGTGTGTTCTGACTGTTCCACTGACGGGATAGATGTTCCCGAGTCTCTCCCTCTCCTTGGGCCTCCCTATTTCCTGAAACACGACAATATTGAAATTAATTCAGTATTGAACCCAATGGTCTCTAACTGTTCAAGTAAAAAGGAGAGTCAAATGCCCTCCACTTCAATCAAAAGACAGAAATGATGAACCTTAGTGGAAAAGGCATTTCAAAAGCTGGAATAGGCTAAAAGCTAGGCCTTTAGCGCCAGTTAGCCAAGCTGTAAACACAAAGGAAAAGTTCTTAAAGGAAACTAAAAGTGCTACTCCGGTACACGCACACACAATTAAGAATGCAAAAGAGTCTTACTGCTAATACAGAGAAAACTTTAGTGATCTGGATAGAAGCCACAAAATTCCCTTAGGCCAAAGCCTAATCCAGAGCAAGGCTCTAACTCTTTTTAATTCTGTGAAGACTAAGAGATGAGGAAGCTGCAGAAGAAAAGTCTGAAACTAGCAGAGGTTGGTTCGTGAGGTCTAAGTAACCACCTCTATAACAAAAGTGCAAGGTGAAGCAGCAAGTGCTGATGTATGAGCTGCAGCAAGTTACCAGAAGATCTAGCTAAGACAACTGATGAAGGCGGCTACACTAAACAAATTTTCAATGAAGACAAAACAGCCTTCTCTTGGAAGAAGATGCCATCTAGGACTTTCATAGCTAGAGAGCAGAAGTCAATGCCTGGCTTCAAAGGACAGGCTGACTCCCTACTAATGCAGCTGTTGACTTTAAATTTAAGCCAATTCTCATTACCATTATGAAAAAGCTAAGGCCAAAGGCCGGGCGCGGTGGCTCACGCCTGTAATCCTAGCACTCTGGGAGGCCGAGGTGGGCGGATCGTTCTGAGTTCAGGAGTTCGAGACCAGCCTGAGCAAGAGCGAGACTCCATCTCTACCAAAAAATATAGAAAGAAATTAATTGGACAGCTAAAAATATATCTAGAAAAAAAAAATTAGCCGGGCATGGTGGCTCATGCCTGTAGTCCCAGCTACTTGGGAGGCTGAGACAGTAGGATTGCCTGAGTCCAGGAGTGTGAGGTTGCTGTGAGCGAGGCTGACGCCACGGCACTCGCCCCAGGCAAGAGAGTGAGACTCTGTCTCAAAAAAAAAAAATTTTATTTGAAGTTTTAAATTACCACTGAGTAATGTTGATGCTTCAGGAAGTCATTTAACCTGAGAGTTTCTTGTGGCACATTAGGACTGTCATAATTGTTTATCTTTTTATTTATTTATTTATTTTTGAGACAGGGCCTCCCTCGGTCACCAGGGCTTGAGCGCAATGGCGTCATCATAGCTCACTGCAACCTCAAACTCCTGGGCTCAAGCGATCCTCCCACCTCGGTCTCCCAGAGTGCTAGGATTACAGGCATGAGCCACCGTGCCCAGCCCTCATAATTGTATTTTAAAGCTTGTTGCCGAGGAGGACAGTGTGGCAGGAATTTCGTTGATTGGAGGATAATGGTATCTATTGTATTGCAGTTAGGATTAAATGAGACATAATGCAGGTATGTCATTTAGCTCACAATAATTATTAAAAATAAGTATTGGTTACCATTCTCGTTTGGTTCTTAATAGATACTATTACACATAAAACGAAGGTGGGGCTACAGGATTTTTTCTCAGACTTGGGAAATGTTGACCAGACTAAGGAAGCATATTGTAAATTATAACATTGTATCAAGACTTCTCTAGTGCCATATAGGGTACCCATTTCATTTACAGTTTTGTTAATATTTATGCAGGTGTTAGTAGACAGCTATGTACTATAACTGAGAAAGTCCCAGATTTGAGTTAAGAAAACCTGAATTCTAGTCCGGGATTCTTTTTATTTATTTATTTCATAATGTATGCTCTGCCTGAGCCCTGGAGTTTGAGATCAGCCTGGACAACATGGTGAGACCCAGTCCTTTAAAAAAAAAAAAAAAGAAGAAGAATTTTTAAATGGTTTTCATCAAGCAACATGCTCAATACTACCAGTAAAAAACATCAAAGCCATTTAGAGGAGCAGAGGAGTTGCTATAGCAAAAGCCAAATAGGCTAATATAGTTGTTGCCTGACTGAATTTCCTGAGTTATTACGCAAAGAAGCAGAGAGCTAGGGGAAATCATTTGACTTTTCCAACCTAGCCTTCGTGCACTTACCTCCATAGTGAGGAGGTTGGGCCGGATGATTGCTAAGGCCTCCTCCAGTACAGACAAGTTGGGGGAACGTGGGCAAATCTAACTTTCTGAACTTAGTCTTTCATCTCAAATGAGGACGGTGTGAAAGTGAAATGTTTTGCCAGTGAACGTTCAAAGCTTGACGCTAGAAAGTACTTCATTAATGCCAGCAAATGGCATTAATCCTCCCCTAAGAACTCTGAGAGCCTAATACAAATCCACTGCAGTGTTAGTCCATTGCTTTGTTACCCTCTTCCAAAATGAGTAAGTGCTCTTTGGCAAGCAGGATCATTTGGAACTTAAAAACAGCGCTGCAGAGCAAAGTGGCCTTTAAGTCCCTAGCACAGCTCTTGGAGAACGAGGGGAGGATCGCGCGGAAGTGACCTTCACCTCCAACACGCTGCTGCTGGGAGTAAGTTCTCAAGAGCACATGAGGGCTTGTATTTCAACTGGAGATAAATTCACACTAAATTGTAAATGGATTATTTCCGTGGAGGGCGGGTGGACGGGGTGTGGTGTGAAGTGAAGGGAGGAGCCCAGAAAAGAGAAGGTGGAGAACTCCAAGACCAAACTTCCTGACTGCACAGTTTTCCCTGGGCCAGCCCTGCCCTGGCCTAAAACAGCGGGAGGAGCTGGTTTGCGTCCAAG